>JAQIFY010000227.1:28499-40752 GCA_028533085.1 Varecia variegata | reverse complement strand
GGTGGGACGGGTGTCCTAAAGCTGGACAAGCCCTCAGGGGGTCATGATGAGGGTCCGTGGGGGGTAAGGGGAGGGGAAGGGTGGGGGTGGGAGGGGAAGGGTAGGGGTGGGAGGGGGTAAGGGGAGGGGAAGGGTGGGGGTGGGAGGGGCTAAGGGAGAGGGGAGGATACTGCAGGTTGATCCATCCTCACAGCACCAGCGAAACCGCTAAGGCCCTACGCCATCATGGCCTTGAAACCCGATGACCCCTGTGGTGGGTTCCAGCATGCCAGGGTGGTGGCCTTCGTCAATGAGAAGATGGCCGAGCACGTGAAAGGCCCTGAGTTCTTCCTCGAGAATATGTCCCTGTCCTGGGAGGAGGTGGAAGACAAGCTCAAGGACATCCTGGAGGACGAAGAGATGTCCAGCCAGGCCAAGGAAGCCTGTGCCTGGGGCGGCCTGGCCCTGGGCATGCGCTTCTCCTGCAGGCAGGGGCAGTTACAAGGGCGCAGGGTGCAGTGGCTGCAGGACTTCTCCAAACTGCACAAGTCGGCCGCGGAGGCCTTGGCCTCAGACCTGAAGGAGCTCACGGCGCAGCAGGAGATGGAGCGGAAGGAGTCGGCCTTCCGGCTGCAGAGGGCTCAGGCCAACCTCGCCGAGGTGCAGAAAGAGCAGGGCGTGCTGAGATGGAAGCTCCTTCAGGCCGTAAGATTACCTGACTGATCCTCGCCCAGTTCCCTCCCCTCCCCCCCCTCCCCTCCCCGACAACACGTCTCAGCCCTGCGCATTTCTCTCTAGGAGCTGAGGTATCACGAACAGGTAAAAGCCCCACGGGCTGGGACAGACGGAGCACGTGAGGAGGAAGAGGCAGCGATGGCGGTTGCTGCTGGTGCTGCTGAAGGAGGAAGAGGAGAGCAGAGGGGTGCCGAGGCAGGGGCTACCTTCACAGAGGCTGCACAGGAGCTGAATGGAGGCTTCCTGCAGCTTCTCGGAGATACGGAGGAAAATTACACCTCTGGAGGGGAGAGGGAGGGAAATCTCAGGTCAGCGGAAACAGCCATGTTTTCTTCCTCTGGGATCCAGGAGCCCCAGGCCAATACCACACAGGAGCCCCTTCCTGTCCAGCTCCCTGCTTCATTCAAATACTCATACTCATGCTCTTTGTCCGCCTTCTCAGCTGGACGTGGTCTGTGCCCATCAGCAGCAACGGTCACAGCACCACTTCCCCCTCAGATGCCTCGCTATTGGGGGGCCTGTGATACTAGCCTGTGGTCTGGTGTGGGGTACCAGGGAATAGACCCTCAAGAACTCCAAAGAGACAGGAGAGACTCCGAACCCCATCACCAGAGAACTCCAGTATTTCGCAGGCCCGGAGACTGGGATTGCCCTTGGTGTAAAGCCGTGAATTTTTCACGGAGGGAAATTTGCTTCCGCTGTGGGAGGGGAATCTGGCTGCAAAGCCCTCAGTGAATTCAGAAATGTGAAATAGAAGGGAAATATATCGCAATGGGAAATCAATTTTTCGGGGGTGGGGGGCTGGGTGGAGTGGGGAGGAAGGGGGTGGGAGGTGGGGAGTGTGGAGATGGTTGGGGGGAGACATGTTTTGATGATGCCCTTTGTATTCCAGAGCATTAGCATTCAACACCCCAGAACTGCTGCTGCTTCTATTTGTGTGTGTGTGTCTCTCTCTCTCCCCACCCTAGTGTCTGGTGGACCTAGGCACCCCACCCTCTCCCCTACCTAGGCCTTAGATGATTGGAACAGGAGTGGACATTTGACCCATCCTGAGCCCAACAGACTTTATCACTAGAGAATCTGAACAGAGAGGCAGATTCTAGTCAGGATGGTGTTGGGCAATGAAGCAATGGGTCACTTTGCCAGGGTCAGAGCCATGGACGCCAATGCCACAGCTGAGGCCTGGCCCTGGCTGTGGAGGAACAGAACTGGATGCTTCACAGAGGCAAGTGTCTTTTAGAGGATTCCGTTATGAGGTTCCAGGGAGCAGACAGGCACAGAGGAGTTCATCCTGTGACTCCAGAGCGATGGAGAGAGTGGTGGTGCCCAGCCACTTTTTACTTCCTGCAGTTGTGCTACCTGAAGATCCACTTTACACAGATCCCCTTTTCTTTAAGCTAACTTGAGTGGGTTCCTGTTCTGGGCAACCCGATTATTTCCAAGTCAGCAACTGGTACCAGAAGAGCAATTTCAAACAAAAGACCATAAAGAAAATGCTGGAACTGACTAGCGAGTTGCATCAGGGTGTGGAGAGTAGAGGGGATTCTGGCATCCCAAGAGTTTCCAGGAATGAACTGGATAGGAAGCTCCTTTGTGTTCGGAGGGAGTTATATCAGGAGAGACAATCAAAACAGGCCTGGGGTTAACCTCAGGTTCGTGCTGACTCAAATCAACACAGCAGAGATTTGCCACCCCTAAGAGAATCCCTCAGGTCTGCGTACAGAGGATGCCAGCACTAGCTGCAGGCGAGGACTGCTATGACTGTGCAGCCCCGTGACAGAATCCACCGCAGTTTCCAGTGGGCAGAACCTGGGACAGCCTGATCTGAACAGGGGACTCGTGCCACTGCCAAGGAGGTAAGTCAGCAAATGATAGTGCCCCAGAGGGTTTCCTGGTCTAGACCATGGGCCAAACACCTTGAGAGATTCTCTCCCCCTACCTATCACCACGATAAACGTGGGAGGGAAATCTGGCTACAAAGCTCTCAGTGAATTCAGCAATGTGAACTACAACAGAAATATATCCCATGGGGAAGTCAACTTCCAGAAGGAGCGATGAGGTAGGAGAGGATGGGAGTGGGTAGGGTAAGGGGTGGGTGAGAGGTTGGTCTGCTTCTTTCCCTCAAATAACTATGAGCTGTGTTGACGGGGACTCAATGTATGGTTTAGCCCACATGTAGAAGGATGGGGAGGGGTTACAGCTGGACCAGCCTGAGTCACAACTGGAAGAGCCCTGGACATTGCCCCATGGACCTAGAGACTGAGACGCTGTCTTGACCCTCGGACATCTCTGCAGCAACTAGATGTGACTTTGGGTTGTCTCCTGATGGGGAGGGTGTAGACAATCATCATCAGGATTGGGGGCCAGATCCCAAGCCTGCACTTTTCAGAAATGTCTGGGCTTGTTTATATCTCTCTAGGACAGAGTTTCCTAACCTCAGCACTCTTGACATTTGAAATTGGATAATTCTTTGTTGCAGGAGGCTGTCCTGTGCATTGCAGGATGTTTAGCAGAATCCCTAGCCTCTACCCACTAGATGTCAGGAGCACCCACTCCTACACCCTCAGTTGTGACAACCAAAAATGTTTCCAGATACTGCTACATGTCCACTAGAGCTCAAAAATAGTCCCTGGTAGGAATCAGGGAGGCAATGAAGTACTTAGGAACAGTTGGAACAGGGGAATAATCAAAAGAGAAAAAGGTCAGGGAGGCTGAAGGGACCCTCTAAGATAGGAGCTGAAAAGTGGCCATCAGGTCTGGCAGTTTACTTTGGATCTTCAAGTAGATATAGGGGAGTGGCGGGGGCATAAGCCAAACTGCAGGACTCAGGAGTGAATGGGAAGTGAGGAAATGAGTCAGTGAGGGAGGCTCTTCTTTAAGGACTCTTGGCTGTGAAAAGAAGGAGTGAAGTGGGGGTACGTGGTTGAGAGGGTTCTTTTGAATGTGGGAGAAATTTGAGCCATGGGGAAGATAGTTGAAGAAAGCTTGAAAATGGAAGAACTATGTGAAAGAATGTGGTAGATCCTGCATACTGCATTGGAGGCATAGCCACTGTATTGTTAAATGAAAAAAAAAATCATATGACAGGGTCATTTCTTGTTTTTGTAAAACAAAACCCCAAAAGTTCTGTAAATATATTTGTATGTTACATATATTTATAGATTTATGTTTGCCTTATGTTACTTATTTGTGTTTCAGTAAACATAGAAAAAGGTCTGTAAAGACTTAGCAAACAAGGTTATTATGTAGAGAGGGTAGGCTCAAGGATAGGGAATGGGAGGCAGTGGGGTATGGGGGTATAGAGTGAGATGGGGTAGGGGGAAGCTGGGTGGATGCATTTTATTTCCTTATATGCTTCTGTGTTGTGAAAGTAAAATAATTAAATGTTCACAAAAATATAGAAAATAAAAGGAAGTGAGTTTACTGCTTTGGGTGGGTTGGAAGGACGACCTTTTTCTCTGGGACAAGAGGGAAACACTGATCTATGTGGCAAAGGCAGAGGGTAGGGAACAAGGGGGCTCCTTGTGTGTGATGTGGACAAAGCACCTGAGAGTGAGTGAAGATGGAAGGTCAGGGCAAGGATGGGGGCTTCTTTAGGCACTCTGGGGAGTAACTGGAGGTGGGGTGAAGGTGAGGAGTGGAGGGAGATACAAGGATCATCAAGCAGCATGGAGTAGGATAGGATCCAACTGAAAGAAAACTAAGGGGGAGAACAGTGGGTATCTAGGAGGAAAAGGAAGGAGGGTAGATCCAGGAGTGACACCAGACACAAATCTCTGAGGTGTTGCAACCTGTCATCTATTCATTACAGCAGAAATAGCACATGCAAAGGGGAAAAGGCAGGAAGGACAGGCAGAGATCTCTGTCTGACTCCTTCCCCTTCTAGGCTTGTAGCGTATCTTTTCATTTGTTGCTCTGCTACGGAGAAGCTGAGCACTGGCTGTACTTTGTTTTCATGTCCGACTAGCTGGGAGTGCAATTTCTAGCAACCCAGTCTTTACCTGCAAATACCTAAGAGTTTAAAGTGATGTTCAACTTACTTCAGGTCTTTGATTTTACAGTATGGATTACGCAGTGCCTGGCAGAGCAAGTGTAGCCGAGACACTGGCAAATCGCGCAGCTGAAAGGATCTAAAGGAGTTGAGAAAACAAAAATAATTTAAAACAAGTAAAAGGTTATTTTGCCTTTTGTCACCATGCGAGTACTAATTTACCCCTTCCCAAAACCTTAAGAGGTATTACTCCATTTTGCAGAAAAGGAAATTAAAGCACAAAAAGTTAAGTAATTTGCTTAGGGTCACATAGGTAAGTATAAAACAGAGCTCATTGCTCAGGTCTGACTCCAAAGCCATGTTACTATGTGCCAAGCACATAGTAAGCACTCTACATGCACAAATTATCTTATCTGGCCCTTATCTCAATGACAGGTATTGTAGTCACCATTTTGCAGATGCTCTAAGAGGTCAAGTGACATTCCCAAGCTACCTTTACAATACAACTGGTTCTTGGTTATCAGTACTGATAGAAGAATTAATAATAATTGAAAACTAAGAAAGTTCAATAGTAAACCCTCACTTAGCCAAGATGTTTAGGAAAGGAGTATTTTGGGTTCAATTCTTGATAAGAGTTTAAGCCCTCTGATAAAGGGAATAGGGGTTAGGGGCCAGAACTCTGTCTGAGGCTGATTTTCTGGAAACCCAGAATGAGCCAGAAGCCCCTTTTTGTTTCCATCAGTGTTTCAACTCTCTCAAACATATCAGTCCATTATTTTACTTTATAATATACAGCTGGATTGAAGCTGTCATTAATTGGTCAAGACCTCGTAACCAAGGTCTTTCATAATTCTGAATCCATTTAAGCTCTCCTAACCCTTCCCCCTCTAGTTCCAGACACAAACTCTTGCTGCACCTCCCTCCTCCTCCCTACTTCCATCAGACACACATATCACATGCTTATTTCCGCCTCTATGCTATTGCCCACTAAGGAAATACAAGTATAAGAGGTAATACTTGGGTTAGGCCTGGTGCGGTGGCTCAAGCCTGTAACCTCAGCAGTCTGGGAGGCCCAGGTGAGAGGATTGCTTGAACCCAGGAGTTTGAGGTTATAGTGAGCTATGATCATACCACTGCACTCCAGCCTGGGTGACAGAGCAAGACCCTATCTCTAAAAATAAATATTTTTTTTAAAAAAGACTTGGTTTAACTCCCTTCTCAAGTAGAACCTTTTGCTCACTCTCCTATCCTCAAGGTCTCCTACTCATCAGCTGGCCCCAAAACTATGGGAGAGGCAAAACTAAATATTGAGAATAGACTTAAGGCATTTTCCAGATAACACAGGTATAAGTTTTCTTTGCTGCTTTAGTCAATAAAATTGTATTTTATAGTATAGAGTCCATATTATAAAAGTGGTTTACTTAAGCCTCTTTGAACTTTAGCTTTTGACCCTCTGTGAAGTTGCAAGTTCTGGTGGAAAGAGCCCAGGCTTTACAGCAAGATACACAGAGTGTAGCTCTGCCCCTTACTAATGTGAAGCTCTTTGAGACCTTAGTGATGAAGTATATGTAGATGAGAGTGACAATCAATCCAATGTTAGGTTTACAATCTTTTCCAGAATGGTCATCTACAATAAAACAGCAGAGTCCTCAATGATAATCTTGATGACCTTACATGCCCCAAACACTTTATAATTATAAAACACATCCACTGGGTGACAATGAAGACACACAGTGGCTAGTACAGTGCCTGGTACATAATAAGATATTCAATAAATCCTCATTGTACTGATTGACATAAAATATACACAGTTAAGATGCTTGTTTCTCACTTTTATTTTATTTATTGACAATGCTAGAAATGATCACGTGCCTGAATACACAAAATAAATAAGTAGGCCCATTGTCTGTGAAGGCCAGAAGCTGAAGGAGAAACATGGATATACTCACTCATTAAGTGTCAAGGCTGGTGGCACAAATGCTGAGGCTGGCTCTTCCTCTTCAAATCCAGGCAGGTGCTGACACTTCAAAGACACTGATAGGTGACTGTGACTGCTTTTTACACAGAAGGACATAGCCAGAATGTCCATTTTTGTATAGGTAGGTTGAAGCAGTATAACTGACTGTAAATCATCAATTATCTTTTTTGAATATTCTTCTTCCTGAATCTCATACAAACAGTGAAACAAATCCACTGGCTCAATCTGTAACCTAGAAGACTTATCTTTTATTTCTCTCTCAGTCCATTGTAGTAACTCTTCTCGAAGACCTGGAGAGATTTTTCTTCCAAAAGTAGTTTCCACAGCCTTTCCTTTTCCTTTATGTAAGAGACCAAATAAGAACTGTATCATTAGTGATGAAAAACCTTTTCCATATTGCTGGAATATTTCTTGCCATGTTTTCCCCACTTGATCAAAAAACATCCAGCTATTGTCATTCTTCAGGGCATAGAACACAGCAGTCAAGAACTCTTGGAAACTGAAGTGAAGGAAAGTATAGACATTGACATCTCCTTCAGCTTTTTTCAAAAAGTGATTGAGAAAAGCACAGTTGCTGTCATATACTCCTATCCCATGTCTTCTGAGGTCACTGACTGCAAACAGAACCTGATGGTTCTGCAGTCCTTCTGCAGCCAAAGAGCAAAGGCCCCACAGGCAACTTTGTCCTTTCCACACTGAAATGCCTGTAAGGGTTTTGAGGCACTTGGAAAAGTAGAACAGATATACATCAGTCATGGTCTGAAGTGACCTCAAAAGAGTCCTGTCACCATCTCCTTGTGACTGCAGAACACTGCATATCATCCAGGAGACAATGGGAAGAGAAGACATAATGTCAAGGCCTTCATTTTCTCGCAGACCATAAAAGACTTTCATTGCTACATTAGCACCTGAAAACTGACTCAAGAAATATGCTTTCTTTTCAGCATCTGTAAACCATAAGATCTCTGCCTGGATAGGTTGTTTTAACAGAGAGTGGAGCTTCTTCATGGCTGTAGGCCGGGCAGTTATCAGGAGAGAGGATTCAGGGAACAGTTTCTTTCTCACAAAACCACACAAGAGGCTCTCTACTGGCTTCCTCTCCTGGGGGTGAGCACTAAGATCCTCTTCTCGGTCACCCACAGGGTACTGCAGCTCAGGAAATCCATCGAGAATGAACAGAAGCTTCTCTGGATATATGAGAATAATGTCCAAGATTGGTCCATTTATATCTTGAAAGGTGTTAGCGATCAGGTCAGCAGCACTAAGGTTAGCAATATGGCTTATTTCTCTGCAGTTGACGTAGATGAGATAGTCAAATCTGCCTGGGGTAACCATTCCTGCTGCCCAGTCAAACATGAACTTGTGCACCACGGCTGTTTTCCCAATCCCAGCACATCCCTGAAGCACCACAGTTCGGGATGAGCTGGAGCCCTCTTCATCAGGATCAAATACGTGTTCCATCTCAATAAAATGATCTTGTTGAGGAATTCCACATGGTGTCTTTTCTGATATACCATGTTCTTTTACAAGAAGCAGTCGTGACTCTATATGCTTGCCATGGTGATAACATTTATCAACTCCTATTTTTAGGTATTTTTCTTTTAGATGTTTTCTGAATACTTCCCGGTAATCTAATGTGGTGACACCAAGAGTTAGTAATCACAGAATCCTAGATAACAATACAAACAACAACTCTAATACCACCATCACCACCATCTCCACTTAGATGTCTCAAAGGCTCCTCAAATTTCACATATCTAAACCTGAGTTCTTGATTTCTACACTCTTCTGCCCCCCAAAACAACCCTCCCCAGGCATCTCATCTCAGTTAAATGGTGCCATCCAGTTGCTCAGAAAAGTGTTAGGAGTCATTCTTCATTTCTTTTTTTCCTTCAATCCTCTATATCCAATCGATTTGCAAGTCCTATCATTTTACATTTCCAAAATAAGCCTAAAATCCATTTATTTATCACTATATCCTCAAATACCACCCAAGTCCAAGGCACTACCAATTCTTTCCAGGACTGCTGAAATAGCCTCCTACTCATCTACTCTTGACTGTCTTCTGGTTCCTCTCCACGGAGCAGCCAAAGCAATCTCCTACAAATATCGATTAGATCATGTCACTGCCCTGCCCAAAATCCTTCAAGAGTTTTTCAATTGCACTTGGTGTAACATCCAAAATCCTTGCCTCATCCTACAAGGTGTTCCATGATGTGGGCCCTACCTACTGCCCCTCCCCTATATCATTTTCTTTCTCACTCCTTATACTAAAGCCCCATTGGCCTACTTTTAGTTTCTCACAAATGCCATGTTCTCGCCATGTTCTCTCCTACTTCAGGGCCTTTACACTAGCTATGCTCTCTACCTGGAACGTTCTTCCTCCTTCTCTTCCCACGGAGAGCTCCTTCTCATCCTTCTGAGCTACTTCTTATCCTTCTAATCTCAACTTAAATATTACTTCCTAGAAGAGGATTTGCCTGGTCACCCAATTTAAAGCAGATTCTAATATTCCCCTTCCCGGCACCCTATTTTCCCCTTTATAGCAATTTATAATTGTCTTGTTTGTTTACTTTTTCATTGTTTGCGTTTTCTGCTGTACAATGATCTACAAGAAGACAGCACATTATCTGTTATCTTCACCATAGTACCCTGAGTACTTAGCACAATGCCCAGTACATAGTAGACAATAAATATTTATTGAATATGGCCATAAATGCTTTTGAGTTAAAAACAAGTCATTTGTTACCACCCATTCTGTGCCAGATACTGTATAGACCCTTTAAATACATCTCTTACATAATTCTCACAATAATCCCATGAAGTAGGTATTATCCACACTTGATAGTTGAGCAAACTGAAACTCAACAACCAAGGCCAGCTTCATGAGTGTGCAATCTGTGCAGTTACACAGGTCTCCATGTTCAGAAGTACCTATGCTTGGTTTAATGCTCTGCTGTTGCTGTCTTGAAATTCTTAATATTTGAACAAGGGGTCCCACCATTTTCATTTTGCACTGCACCTTGTCAAGTTATGTAGCCAGTGCTACTTATAGCATTAGATAACTTGTCAGATGCTACGAAGTAAAAGAGCCTTAATTTAGATACAGATTTGTCTGAGGTTTATATGCTTAAATACTAGGTATCTTTTCACCTTCTGTAACTAGAAAAAATAACCCAAAGAGTCAGTCATCAAGTTCAAACTTCTGTTAAGTGAATGTTTAAACCAGCATTTCCCAAATCAGTATTCCTTGGAAGACTATTCTGCAATATATTAATAGGAGAGCTGTTAAAAAGGTGTTCTACGGTCAAATAAACTGAGGTGAATGTACCCTCTAGTCTCTTAGAGTTTCTCAATGCATATTAGCACATGAAAGGCTCTTATGTTAGTATATGAAAGGTTAGCATATGAAAGGTTCTTTAACTCTCCCACAATTAAAAAAAAGTTTGTTTAACTTTGTTTTATCTAACATTTTCTGGTCTTAAATGACTACAGAATACTTTTCTAACAGCAAGGTTATTAATTCCTGGAAAACTGTTCTGTAGAACTCAGTTTTGGGAACGCTGATCTAGATAAGGGTTGGCAAACATTTTTTGCAAATTTTCATAAGCAGTTTAGGCCTTTCAGTCTCTGTTGTAGTTTCTCAACTCTGCCACGTTGGTGTGAAAGTAGCCATACACAATATGTAAATAAATAGCTGTGTTCCAATAAAACTTTAATTACACAAATAGGCACTTGGCTAGATTTGACCCACTAGCTATAGTTTGCTGGCCCTGATCTAGATAATTCCAGAAAAGAATTGGTCTTTTCTAGGCATAAATATCTCATCTGGCTCTTGACCACCACCATTAGTGGTCCTCCCAGTATTTGAATGCCTATTTGAATATATTCTGTATGATATAGAAGTCCTATCTGTCATGACAGTTTGGAGCTTCATAGATATTGCAAAAAAAAAAAAACCCACTGACTGTTGCTCCAATGAATAAGGGGGGTAAATGGGAGAGGAGTGGGGATGAGTAATTAGGTGCATGGGAGATACTATTCCCAAAACGAAAAATGACAGGAAAATAGAAAAGACATCTACCTGTAAGCTCCCTCCATGAAAATGAAGCCAGAGAACTTGAGGCAACTGTGCGAAGAAAAGAGCTGGGGTTAGGAGTATACAGAACGACACTGCTATAGTCATTCATGCTGTTCCCCAAACAGAAATACAACAAAGAAAGTAAGTCACCTCAACATCTTTTCTAACTTACCCACAAAGGTATTTTATAGCTAATGTCCAACATAAGGTAAAATATAAGAACTTTCCTTACATATATATTTAGGGAGTGTACATTTTAATTTATGTGATCGGTAAAGAAAATTTTAGTCATGAACTTAAAGATGCATTATATGAAGTGACTATTTTCTGGCATTTTTCTTTCCATTGGATATTAGTCAATTGCTTCTGTTGAGGCTTCTATTGAGGCTTATTTTGAGCCTAACTTGTTAATGGGAAAGAACAAGGCATTGCTGCATATTAGTTTGACAGATATATACAATGAGCTATATTCAAATACATATTCCACACTAAATCCAAACACTTATACATATAGGTATATAAATAAAATATACAAGCACACACACAACTCCACATTCCTATAGTTTTTTTTACTACTTGCACACCTTCAAAAGCAAGAGTGAGATTTATAGTTGGGGAGAAAATGTGACTAGATGGATACTAACAGGTGGTTGGGAGGAAGGAAAGTCTAGAAAGGCAGACACTAGAATGTCACAGAAATGGGCAGGCAAGTGAATGGTCTATTGAGGATAACTGGCATCTATTCCCCACAACTGAACATTCCTTGGAGGTCAGGAATCAGCCACAAGGGGAAGGACTCCATCAATCTTCACTCTTTGTTCTTTTGTGCTATCTCCTGTGAAAAACTGTGGTTATATCAAAGGGAGAAGCTCTTTTGCAATTACAAAGGTTTGGGGGATTATGGAAAACAACAAAAACCACAGTTGAATCTTTTCCTTTCTGTCTTTCTTTTCCCTAATTTTGGGCAACACAAAAATTATGGAGATGGTTTCAAGAGATTTATAGGTAAATACTGTATCCATGTTCTATCTTAACATGTACACACATATATACATCCAACAAAATTTTAAAGATTCAGAAGAATTCTGAAGGCTATGAGGAGAAGAAGTAGGAGAAAGAGAATGAATAGACTTACCTAGAGTATGCCCTCTGTTACTTCATTCAGTTACTCACCTCTCTTTTCAGATAATAAACTCCAGGTACAAGCAGGTTCCATATCTTTTCTTTTCTTCTGATTGCTCATCCTGGCAAATCAAGAAGACTGTAATCCAAGACAGAAATGATGACTATAGGCCGGGCGTGGTGGCTCACGCCTGTAATCCTAGCACTCTGGGAGGCCGAGGCGGGTGGATCGCTCAAGGTCAGGAGTTCGAGACCAGCCTGAGCAAGAGCGAGACCCCGTCTCTACTAAAAATAGAAAGAAATTATCTGGCCAACTAAAATATATATAGAAAAAATTAGCCGGGCATGGTGGCACATGCCTGTAGTC
>JAQIFY010000227.1:0-12053 GCA_028533085.1 Varecia variegata | reverse complement strand
ATAGTCATCATTTCTGTCTTGGATTACAGTCTTCTTGATTTGCCAGGATGAGCAATCAGAAGAAAAGAAAAGATATGGAACCTGCTTGTACCTGGAGTTTATTATCTGAAAAGAGAGGTGAGTAACTGAATGAAGTAACAGAGGGCATACTCTAGGTAAGTCTATTCATTCTCTTTCTCCTACTTCTTCTCCTCATAGCCTTCAGAATTCTTCTGAATCTTTAAAATTTTGTTGGATGTATATATGTGTGTACATGTTAAGATAGAACATGGATACAGTATTTACCTATAAATCTCTTGAAACCATCTCCATAATTTTTGTGTTGCCCAAAATTAGGGAAAAGAAAGACAGAAAGGAAAAGATTCAACTGTGGTTTTTGTTGTTTTCCATAATCCCCCAAACCTTTGTAATTGCAAAAGAGCTTCTCCCTTTGATATAACCACAGTTTTTCACAGGAGATAGCACAAAAGAACAAAGAGTGAAGATTGATGGAGTCCTTCCCCTTGTGGCTGATTCCTGACCTCCAAGGAATGTTCAGTTGTGGGGAATAGATGCCAGTTATCCTCAATAGACCATTCACTTGCCTGCCCATTTCTGTGACATTCTAGTGTCTGCCTTTCTAGACTTTCCTTCCTCCCAACCACCTGTTAGTATCCATCTAGTCACATTTTCTCCCCAACTATAAATCTCACTCTTGCTTTTGAAGGTGTGCAAGTAGTAAAAAAAACTATAGGAATGTGGAGTTGTGTGTGTGCTTGTATATTTTATTTATATACCTATATGTATAAGTGTTTGGATTTAGTGTGGAATATGTATTTGAATATAGCTCATTGTATATATCTGTCAAACTAATATGCAGCAATGCCTTGTTCTTTCCCATTAACAAGTTAGGCTCAAAATAAGCCTCAATAGAAGCCTCAACAGAAGCAATTGACTAATATCCAATGGAAAGAAAAATGCCAGAAAATAGTCACTTCATATAATGCATCTTTAAGTTCATGACTAAAATTTTCTTTACCGATCACATAAATTAAAATGTACACTCCCTAAATATATATGTAAGGAAAGTTCTTATATTTTACCTTATGTTGGACATTAGCTATAAAATACCTTTGTGGGTAAGTTAGAAAAGATGTTGAGGTGACTTACTTTCTTTGTTGTATTTCTGTTTGGGGAACAGCATGAATGACTATAGCAGTGTCGTTCTGTATACTCCTAACCCCAGCTCTTTTCTTCGCACAGTTGCCTCAAGTTCTCTGGCTTCATTTTCATGGAGGGAGCTTACAGGTAGATGTCTTTTCTATTTTCCTGTCATTTTTCGTTTTGGGAATAGTATCTCCCATGCACCTAATTACTCATCCCCACTCCTCTCCCATTTACCCCCCTTATTCATTGGAGCAACAGTCAGTGGGTTTTTTTTTTTTTGCAATATCTATGAAGCTCCAAACTGTCATGACAGATAGGACTTCTATATCATACAGAATATATTCAAATAGGCATTCAAATACTGGGAGGACCACTAATGGTGGTGGTCAAGAGCCAGATGAGATATTTATGCCTAGAAAAGACCAATTCTTTTCTGGAATTATCTAGATCAGGGCCAGCAAACTATAGCTAGTGGGTCAAATCTAGCCAAGTGCCTATTTGTGTAATTAAAGTTTTATTGGAACACAGCTATTTATTTACATATTGTGTATGGCTACTTTCACACCAACGTGGCAGAGTTGAGAAACTACAACAGAGACTGAAAGGCCTAAACTGCTTATGAAAATTTGCAAAAAATGTTTGCCAACCCTTATCTAGATCAGCGTTCCCAAAACTGAGTTCTACAGAACAGTTTTCCAGGAATTAATAACCTTGCTGTTAGAAAAGTATTCTGTAGTCATTTAAGACCAGAAAATGTTAGATAAAACAAAGTTAAACAAACTTTTTTTTAATTGTGGGAGAGTTAAAGAACCTTTCATATGCTAACCTTTCATATACTAACATAAGAGCCTTTCATGTGCTAATATGCATTGAGAAACTCTAAGAGACTAGAGGGTACATTCACCTCAGTTTATTTGACCGTAGAACACCTTTTTAACAGCTCTCCTATTAATATATTGCAGAATAGTCTTCCAAGGAATACTGATTTGGGAAATGCTGGTTTAAACATTCACTTAACAGAAGTTTGAACTTGATGACTGACTCTTTGGGTTATTTTTTCTAGTTACAGAAGGTGAAAAGATACCTAGTATTTAAGCATATAAACCTCAGACAAATCTGTATCTAAATTAAGGCTCTTTTACTTCGTAGCATCTGACAAGTTATCTAATGCTATAAGTAGCACTGGCTACATAACTTGACAAGGTGCAGTGCAAAATGAAAATGGTGGGACCCCTTGTTCAAATATTAAGAATTTCAAGACAGCAACAGCAGAGCATTAAACCAAGCATAGGTACTTCTGAACATGGAGACCTGTGTAACTGCACAGATTGCACACTCATGAAGCTGGCCTTGGTTGTTGAGTTTCAGTTTGCTCAACTATCAAGTGTGGATAATACCTACTTCATGGGATTATTGTGAGAATTATGTAAGAGATGTATTTAAAGGGTCTATACAGTATCTGGCACAGAATGGGTGGTAACAAATGACTTGTTTTTAACTCAAAAGCATTTATGGCCATATTCAATAAATATTTATTGTCTACTATGTACTGGGCATTGTGCTAAGTACTCAGGGTACTATGGTGAAGATAACAGATAATGTGCTGTCTTCTTGTAGATCATTGTACAGCAGAAAACGCAAACAATGAAAAAGTAAACAAACAAGACAATTATAAATTGCTATAAAGGGGAAAATAGGGTGCCGGGAAGGGGAATATTAGAATCTGCTTTAAATTGGGTGACCAGGCAAATCCTCTTCTAGGAAGTAATATTTAAGTTGAGATTAGAAGGATAAGAAGTAGCTCAGAAGGATGAGAAGGAGCTCTCCGTGGGAAGAGAAGGAGGAAGAACGTTCCAGGTAGAGAGCATAGCTAGTGTAAAGGCCCTGAAGTAGGAGAGAACATGGCGAGAACATGGCATTTGTGAGAAACTAAAAGTAGGCCAATGGGGCTTTAGTATAAGGAGTGAGAAAGAAAATGATATAGGGGAGGGGCAGTAGGTAGGGCCCACATCATGGAACACCTTGTAGGATGAGGCAAGGATTTTGGATGTTACACCAAGTGCAATTGAAAAACTCTTGAAGGATTTTGGGCAGGGCAGTGACATGATCTAATCGATATTTGTAGGAGATTGCTTTGGCTGCTCCGTGGAGAGGAACCAGAAGACAGTCAAGAGTAGATGAGTAGGAGGCTATTTCAGCAGTCCTGGAAAGAATTGGTAGTGCCTTGGACTTGGGTGGTATTTGAGGATATAGTGATAAATAAATGGATTTTAGGCTTATTTTGGAAATGTAAAATGATAGGACTTGCAAATCGATTGGATATAGAGGATTGAAGGAAAAAAAGAAATGAAGAATGACTCCTAACACTTTTCTGAGCAACTGGATGGCACCATTTAACTGAGATGAGATGCCTGGGGAGGGTTGTTTTGGGGGGCAGAAGAGTGTAGAAATCAAGAACTCAGGTTTAGATATGTGAAATTTGAGGAGCCTTTGAGACATCTAAGTGGAGATGGTGGTGATGGTGGTATTAGAGTTGTTGTTTGTATTGTTATCTAGGATTCTGTGATTACTAACTCTTGGTGTCACCACATTAGATTACCGGGAAGTATTCAGAAAACATCTAAAAGAAAAATACCTAAAAATAGGAGTTGATAAATGTTATCACCATGGCAAGCATATAGAGTCACGACTGCTTCTTGTAAAAGAACATGGTATATCAGAAAAGACACCATGTGGAATTCCTCAACAAGATCATTTTATTGAGATGGAACACGTATTTGATCCTGATGAAGAGGGCTCCAGCTCATCCCGAACTGTGGTGCTTCAGGGATGTGCTGGGATTGGGAAAACAGCCGTGGTGCACAAGTTCATGTTTGACTGGGCAGCAGGAATGGTTACCCCAGGCAGATTTGACTATCTCATCTACGTCAACTGCAGAGAAATAAGCCATATTGCTAACCTTAGTGCTGCTGACCTGATCGCTAACACCTTTCAAGATATAAATGGACCAATCTTGGACATTATTCTCATATATCCAGAGAAGCTTCTGTTCATTCTCGATGGATTTCCTGAGCTGCAGTACCCTGTGGGTGACCGAGAAGAGGATCTTAGTGCTCACCCCCAGGAGAGGAAGCCAGTAGAGAGCCTCTTGTGTGGTTTTGTGAGAAAGAAACTGTTCCCTGAATCCTCTCTCCTGATAACTGCCCGGCCTACAGCCATGAAGAAGCTCCACTCTCTGTTAAAACAACCTATCCAGGCAGAGATCTTATGGTTTACAGATGCTGAAAAGAAAGCATATTTCTTGAGTCAGTTTTCAGGTGCTAATGTAGCAATGAAAGTCTTTTATGGTCTGCGAGAAAATGAAGGCCTTGACATTATGTCTTCTCTTCCCATTGTCTCCTGGATGATATGCAGTGTTCTGCAGTCACAAGGAGATGGTGACAGGACTCTTTTGAGGTCACTTCAGACCATGACTGATGTATATCTGTTCTACTTTTCCAAGTGCCTCAAAACCCTTACAGGCATTTCAGTGTGGAAAGGACAAAGTTGCCTGTGGGGCCTTTGCTCTTTGGCTGCAGAAGGACTGCAGAACCATCAGGTTCTGTTTGCAGTCAGTGACCTCAGAAGACATGGGATAGGAGTATATGACAGCAACTGTGCTTTTCTCAATCACTTTTTGAAAAAAGCTGAAGGAGATGTCAATGTCTATACTTTCCTTCACTTCAGTTTCCAAGAGTTCTTGACTGCTGTGTTCTATGCCCTGAAGAATGACAATAGCTGGATGTTTTTTGATCAAGTGGGGAAAACATGGCAAGAAATATTCCAGCAATATGGAAAAGGTTTTTCATCACTAATGATACAGTTCTTATTTGGTCTCTTACATAAAGGAAAAGGAAAGGCTGTGGAAACTACTTTTGGAAGAAAAATCTCTCCAGGTCTTCGAGAAGAGTTACTACAATGGACTGAGAGAGAAATAAAAGATAAGTCTTCTAGGTTACAGATTGAGCCAGTGGATTTGTTTCACTGTTTGTATGAGATTCAGGAAGAAGAATATTCAAAAAAGATAATTGATGATTTACAGTCAGTTATACTGCTTCAACCTACCTATACAAAAATGGACATTCTGGCTATGTCCTTCTGTGTAAAAAGCAGTCACAGTCACCTATCAGTGTCTTTGAAGTGTCAGCACCTGCCTGGATTTGAAGAGGAAGAGCCAGCCTCAGCATTTGTGCCACCAGCCTTGACACTTAATGAGTGAGTATATCCATGTTTCTCCTTCAGCTTCTGGCCTTCACAGACAATGGGCCTACTTATTTATTTTGTGTATTCAGGCACGTGATCATTTCTAGCATTGTCAATAAATAAAATAAAAGTGAGAAACAAGCATCTTAACTGTGTATATTTTATGTCAATCAGTACAATGAGGATTTATTGAATATCTTATTATGTACCAGGCACTGTACTAGCCACTGTGTGTCTTCATTGTCACCCAGTGGATGTGTTTTATAATTATAAAGTGTTTGGGGCATGTAAGGTCATCAAGATTATCATTGAGGACTCTGCTGTTTTATTGTAGATGACCATTCTGGAAAAGATTGTAAACCTAACATTGGATTGATTGTCACTCTCCTCTACATATACTTCATCACTAAGGTCTCAAAGAGCTTCACATTAGTAAGGGGCAGAGCTACACTCTGTGTATCTTGCTGTAAAGCCTGGGCTCTTTCCACCAGAACTTGCAACTTCACAGAGGGTCAAAAGCTAAAGTTCAAAGAGGCTTAAGTAAACCACTTTTATAATATGGACTCTATACTATAAAATACAATTTTATTGACTAAAGCAGCAAAGAAAACTTATACCTGTGTTATCTGGAAAATGCCTTAAGTCTATTCTCAATATTTAGTTTTGCCTCTCCCATAGTTTTGGGGCCAGCTGATGAGTAGGAGACCTTGAGGATAGGAGAGTGAGCAAAAGGTTCTACTTGAGAAGGGAGTTAAACCAAGTCTTTTTTAAAAAAAATATTTATTTTTAGAGATAGGGTCTTGCTCTGTCACCCAGGCTGGAGTGCAGTGGTATGATCATAGCTCACTATAACCTCAAACTCCTGGGTTCAAGCAATCCTCTCACCTGGGCCTCCCAGACTGCTGAGGTTACAGGCTTGAGCCACCGCACCAGGCCTAACCCAAGTATTACCTCTTATACTTGTATTTCCTTAGTGGGCAATAGCATAGAGGCGGAAATAAGCATGTGATATGTGTGTCTGATGGAAGTAGGGAGGAGGAGGGAGGTGCAGCAAGAGTTTGTGTCTGGAACTAGAGGGGGAAGGGTTAGGAGAGCTTAAATGGATTCAGAATTATGAAAGACCTTGGTTACGAGGTCTTGACCAATTAATGACAGCTTCAATCCAGCTGTATATTATAAAGTAAAATAATGGACTGATATGTTTGAGAGAGTTGAAACACTGATGGAAACAAAAAGGGGCTTCTGGCTCATTCTGGGTTTCCAGAAAATCAGCCTTAGACAGAGTTCTGGCCCCTAACCCCTATTCCCTTTATCAGAGGGCTTAAACTCTTATCAAGAATTGAACCCAAAATACTCCTTTCCTAAACATCTTGGCTAAGTGAGGGTTTACTATTGAACTTTCTTAGTTTTCAATTATTATTAATTCTTCTATCAGTACTGATAACCAAGAACCAGTTGTATTGTAAAGGTAGCTTGGGAATGTCACTTGACCTCTTAGAGCATCTGCAAAATGGTGACTACAATACCTGTCATTGAGATAAGGGCCAGATAAGATAATTTGTGCATGTAGAGTGCTTACTATGTGCTTGGCACATAGTAACATGGCTTTGGAGTCAGACCTGAGCAATGAGCTCTGTTTTATACTTACCTATGTGACCCTAAGCAAATTACTTAACTTTTTGTGCTTTAATTTCCTTTTCTGCAAAATGGAGTAATACCTCTTAAGGTTTTGGGAAGGGGTAAATTAGTACTCGCATGGTGACAAAAGGCAAAATAACCTTTTACTTGTTTTAAATTATTTTTGTTTTCTCAACTCCTTTAGATCCTTTCAGCTGCGCGATTTGCCAGTGTCTCGGCTACACTTGCTCTGCCAGGCACTGCGTAATCCATACTGTAAAATCAAAGACCTGAAGTAAGTTGAACATCACTTTAAACTCTTAGGTATTTGCAGGTAAAGACTGGGTTGCTAGAAATTGCACTCCCAGCTAGTCGGACATGAAAACAAAGTACAGCCAGTGCTCAGCTTCTCCGTAGCAGAGCAACAAATGAAAAGATACGCTACAAGCCTAGAAGGGGAAGGAGTCAGACAGAGATCTCTGCCTGTCCTTCCTGCCTTTTCCCCTTTGCATGCGCTATTTCTGCTGTAATGAATAGATGGCAGGTTGCAACACCTCAGAGATTTGTGTCTGGTGTCACTCCTGGATCTACCCTCCTTCCTTTTCCTCCTAGATACCCACTGTTCTCCCCCTTAGTTTTCTTTCAGTTGGATCCTATCCTACTCCATGCTGCTTGATGATCCTTGTATCTCCCTCCACTCCTCACCTTCACCCCCCTCCAGTTACTCCCCAGAGTGCCTAAAGAAGCCCCCATCCTTGCCCTGACCTTCCATCTTCACTCACTCTCAGGTGCTTTGTCCACATCACACACAAGGAGCCCCCTTGTTCCCTACCCTCTGCCTTTGCCACATAGATCAGTGTTTCCCTCTTGTCCCAGAGAAAAAGGTCGTCCTTCCAACCCACCCAAAGCAGTAAACTCACTTCCTTTTATTTTCTATATTTTTGTGAACATTTAATTATTTTACTTTCACAACACAGAAGCATATAAGGAAATAAAATGCATCCACCCAGCTTCCCCCTACCCCATCTCACTCTATACCCCCATACCCCACTGCCTCCCATTCCCTATCCTTGAGCCTACCCTCTCTACATAATAACCTTGTTTGCTAAGTCTTTACAGACCTTTTTCTATGTTTACTGAAACACAAATAAGTAACATAAGGCAAACATAAATCTATAAATATATGTAACATACAAATATATTTACAGAACTTTTGGGGTTTTGTTTTACAAAAACAAGAAATGACCCTGTCATATGATTTTTTTTTTCATTTAACAATACAGTGGCTATGCCTCCAATGCAGTATGCAGGATCTACCACATTCTTTCACATAGTTCTTCCATTTTCAAGCTTTCTTCAACTATCTTCCCCATGGCTCAAATTTCTCCCACATTCAAAAGAACCCTCTCAACCACGTACCCCCACTTCACTCCTTCTTTTCACAGCCAAGAGTCCTTAAAGAAGAGCCTCCCTCACTGACTCATTTCCTCACTTCCCATTCACTCCTGAGTCCTGCAGTTTGGCTTATGCCCCCGCCACTCCCCTATATCTACTTGAAGATCCAAAGTAAACTGCCAGACCTGATGGCCACTTTTCAGCTCCTATCTTAGAGGGTCCCTTCAGCCTCCCTGACCTTTTTCTCTTTTGATTATTCCCCTGTTCCAACTGTTCCTAAGTACTTCATTGCCTCCCTGATTCCTACCAGGGACTATTTTTGAGCTCTAGTGGACATGTAGCAGTATCTGGAAACATTTTTGGTTGTCACAACTGAGGGTGTAGGAGTGGGTGCTCCTGACATCTAGTGGGTAGAGGCTAGGGATTCTGCTAAACATCCTGCAATGCACAGGACAGCCTCCTGCAACAAAGAATTATCCAATTTCAAATGTCAAGAGTGCTGAGGTTAGGAAACTCTGTCCTAGAGAGATATAAACAAGCCCAGACATTTCTGAAAAGTGCAGGCTTGGGATCTGGCCCCCAATCCTGATGATGATTGTCTACACCCTCCCCATCAGGAGACAACCCAAAGTCACATCTAGTTGCTGCAGAGATGTCCGAGGGTCAAGACAGCGTCTCAGTCTCTAGGTCCATGGGGCAATGTCCAGGGCTCTTCCAGTTGTGACTCAGGCTGGTCCAGCTGTAACCCCTCCCCATCCTTCTACATGTGGGCTAAACCATACATTGAGTCCCCGTCAACACAGCTCATAGTTATTTGAGGGAAAGAAGCA
The DNA here is from genome assembly GCA_028533085.1 of Varecia variegata. Taxonomy (NCBI): domain Eukaryota; kingdom Metazoa; phylum Chordata; class Mammalia; order Primates; family Lemuridae; genus Varecia; species Varecia variegata. Next base: position 2,823 of record JAQIFY010000227.1, on the reverse strand, counting down.
GACCAACCTCTCACCCACCCCTTACCCTACCCACTCCCATCCTCTCCTACCTCATCGCTCCTTCTGGAAGTTGACTTCCCCATGGGATATATTTCTGTTGTAGTTCACATTGCTGAATTCACTGAGAGCTTTGTAGCCAGATTTCCCTCCCACGTTTATCGTGGTGATAGGTAGGGGGAGAGAATCTCTCAAGGTGTTTGGCCCATGGTCTAGACCAGGAAACCCTCTGGGGCACTATCATTTGCTGACTTACCTCCTTGGCAGTGGCACGAGTCCCCTGTTCAGATCAGGCTGTCCCAGGTTCTGCCCACTGGAAACTGCGGTGGATTCTGTCACGGGGCTGCACAGTCATAGCAGTCCTCGCCTGCAGCTAGTGCTGGCATCCTCTGTACGCAGACCTGAGGGATTCTCTTAGGGGTGGCAAATCTCTGCTGTGTTGATTTGAGTCAGCACGAACCTGAGGTTAACCCCAGGCCTGTTTTGATTGTCTCTCCTGATATAACTCCCTCCGAACACAAAGGAGCTTCCTATCCAGTTCATTCCTGGAAACTCTTGGGATGCCAGAATCCCCTCTACTCTCCACACCCTGATGCAACTCGCTAGTCAGTTCCAGCATTTTCTTTATGGTCTTTTGTTTGAAATTGCTCTTCTGGTACCAGTTGCTGACTTGGAAATAATCGGGTTGCCCAGAACAGGAACCCACTCAAGTTAGCTTAAAGAAAAGGGGATCTGTGTAAAGTGGATCTTCAGGTAGCACAACTGCAGGAAGTAAAAAGTGGCTGGGCACCACCACTCTCTCCATCGCTCTGGAGTCACAGGATGAACTCCTCTGTGCCTGTCTGCTCCCTGGAACCTCATAACGGAATCCTCTAAAAGACACTTGCCTCTGTGAAGCATCCAGTTCTGTTCCTCCACAGCCAGGGCCAGGCCTCAGCTGTGGCATTGGCGTCCATGGCTCTGACCCTGGCAAAGTGACCCATTGCTTCATTGCCCAACACCATCCTGACTAGAATCTGCCTCTCTGTTCAGATTCTCTAGTGATAAAGTCTGTTGGGCTCAGGATGGGTCAAATGTCCACTCCTGTTCCAATCATCTAAGGCCTAGGTAGGGGAGAGGGTGGGGTGCCTAGGTCCACCAGACACTAGGGTGGGGAGAGAGAGAGACACACACACACAAATAGAAGCAGCAGCAGTTCTGGGGTGTTGAATGCTAATGCTCTGGAATACAAAGGGCATCATCAAAACATGTCTCCCCCCAACCATCTCCACACTCCCCACCTCCCACCCCCTTCCTCCCCACTCCACCCAGCCCCCCACCCCCGAAAAATTGATTTCCCATTGCGATATATTTCCCTTCTATTTCACATTTCTGAATTCACTGAGGGCTTTGCAGCCAGATTCCCCTCCCACAGCGGAAGCAAATTTCCCTCCGTGAAAAATTCACGGCTTTACACCAAGGGCAATCCCAGTCTCCGGGCCTGCGAAATACTGGAGTTCTCTGGTGATGGGGTTCGGAGTCTCTCCTGTCTCTTTGGAGTTCTTGAGGGTCTATTCCCTGGTACCCCACACCAGACCACAGGCTAGTATCACAGGCCCCCCAATAGCGAGGCATCTGAGGGAGAAGTGGTGCTGTGACCGTTGCTGCTGATGGGCACAGACCATGTCCAGCTGAGAAGGCGGACAAAGAGCATGAGTATGAGTATTTGAATGAAGCAGGGAGCTGGACAGGAAGGGGCTCCTGTGTGGTATTGGCCTGGGGCTCCTGGATCCCAGAGGAAGAAAACATGGCTGTTTCCGCTGACCTGAGATTTCCCTCCCTCTCCCCTCCAGAGGTGTAATTTTCCTCCGTATCTCCGAGAAGCTGCAGGAAGCCTCCATTCAGCTCCTGTGCAGCCTCTGTGAAGGTAGCCCCTGCCTCGGCACCCCTCTGCTCTCCTCTTCCTCCTTCAGCAGCACCAGCAGCAACCGCCATCGCTGCCTCTTCCTCCTCACGTGCTCCGTCTGTCCCAGCCCGTGGGGCTTTTACCTGTTCGTGATACCTCAGCTCCTAGAGAGAAATGCGCAGGGCTGAGACGTGTTGTCGGGGAGGGGAGGGGGGGGAGGGGAGGGAACTGGGCGAGGATCAGTCAGGTAATCTTACGGCCTGAAGGAGCTTCCATCTCAGCACGCCCTGCTCTTTCTGCACCTCGGCGAGGTTGGCCTGAGCCCTCTGCAGCCGGAAGGCCGACTCCTTCCGCTCCATCTCCTGCTGCGCCGTGAGCTCCTTCAGGTCTGAGGCCAAGGCCTCCGCGGCCGACTTGTGCAGTTTGGAGAAGTCCTGCAGCCACTGCACCCTGCGCCCTTGTAACTGCCCCTGCCTGCAGGAGAAGCGCATGCCCAGGGCCAGGCCGCCCCAGGCACAGGCTTCCTTGGCCTGGCTGGACATCTCTTCGTCCTCCAGGATGTCCTTGAGCTTGTCTTCCACCTCCTCCCAGGACAGGGACATATTCTCGAGGAAGAACTCAGGGCCTTTCACGTGCTCGGCCATCTTCTCATTGACGAAGGCCACCACCCTGGCATGCTGGAACCCACCACAGGGGTCATCGGGTTTCAAGGCCATGATGGCGTAGGGCCTTAGCGGTTTCGCTGGTGCTGTGAGGATGGATCAACCTGCAGTATCCTCCCCTCTCCCTTAGCCCCTCCCACCCCCACCCTTCCCCTCCCCTTACCCCCTCCCACCCCTACCCTTCCCCTCCCACCCCCACCCTTCCCCTCCCCTTACCCCCCACGGACCCTCATCATGACCCCCTGAGGGCTTGTCCAGCTTTAGGACACCCGTCCCACC
>JAQIFY010002269.1:0-13473 GCA_028533085.1 Varecia variegata | reverse complement strand
AGAGTCTCTCTGTTTTTTGGATATAGAGTCTTGCTCTGTTGCTCCAGTACAGTGCGATGGCATCATTGTAGCTCGCTGCAACCTCAAACTCCTGGGCTCAAGCGATCCTCAGCCTCCGAGTAGCTTAAACTACAGGCATGCACCATGGTGCCCAGCTAATTTTTCTATTTTTGGTAGAGATGGGGTCTTGCTCTTGCTCAGGCTGGTCTTGATCTGCTGAGCTCAAGAGATCCTCCTGCCTTGTCCTCCTAGAGTGCTGGGATTACAGGTGTGAGCTACCACACCCCGCCAATAGAGTCTCTTTTTAAAATGCCTATTTGAGCCCATCTTTCTATTGGGTTTTCCACACTTTTGATATTAATTTATAGGAGTTCTTTATATATTCAGTACGTCTTTTATCAGATATATGTTGCAATTGCTTTCTCCAAATCTAACTGGCCTTATCACTTCTTTAATGGTGTGTATTGATGAATAGAAGTTATACACATTTATATATATATATATATATATATTTTTTTTTTGAGACAGAGTCTCGCTTTGTTGCCCGGGCTAGAGTGAGTGCCGTGGCATCAGCCTAGCTCTCAGCAACCTCAAACTCCTGGGCTTAAGCGATCCTACTGCCTCAGCCTCCCGAGTAGCTGGGACTACAGGCATGCGCCACCATGCCTGGCTAATTTTTTTTTCTATATATATTTTTAGTTGGCCAGATAATTTCTTTCTATTTTTAGTAGAGACGGGGTCTTGCTCTTGCTCAGGCTGGTCTTGAACTCCTGAGCTCAAACAATCCGCCCGCCTCGGCCTCCCATGTGCTAGGATTACAGGGGTGAGCCACCGCGCCCAGCCTATATTTTTGATTGTGGCGTAATTTGTATTTCTCTGATGACTCTGCCTTCCAACCCGACCAATGAAAAGCATACATTTAAGTCACAGTGTTTATCGAATGCATCCACTGAGGTTTTCAACAAACTGCACCATTTGTGCTTGTTCATGCATTGAGATCATCATACCCAGAAGATGAATTCCACCACAGCATGGCTGTCTTCATCTGACCTTGACAGCTCTCGGTAGCTATTTTTATACATGTGACTATTTAAGCAACACCCAATAGGTTTACTGCAAAAAAAAAAAAAAAAAAAATCAGCAGACAATTTACAATACTTAAAGTCGTAGGATAACTTCATATCAAGTGAGTTGCTCAGGGCACTAGAGGCGGGGCTTGTTCGATAGGTGACTCTCACCTCTACCTGGATTCTACTTGGATTAACCGTCAGACCTATTAATCGAGCTGCAGTCAACCTGCTTTAATTCACACATCTATCTGGGTTTCACCGCAGGACAGTATATTTAGGAATATGTTATCTCTTGAAAAGCCAGAGCAAGGCAGCATTTTTGCTTAATCTTTTACAATCATGGCACTTGAAAAACTAGTTAGTAGGTAAACTGCCTCGTTAGCATGGTAGTGAACAGCAAAAAATAAAAATTTAATGTGGAGAAATGCATGCTGGTATCATCTTGTGTAGGCTAAAAGCAGGGATGGAGAACGCTGCTGCCAACAGCACGGATGGGGTGGGAGAGCGTCATAAAGCATCTTACGACGACAGGATAACCCAGATCAGGGGAACGGAGGACTGGTTATTAACATGCCCACAGATTCCCGGGGGCAGCCGTCACAGGGAAGCGATCAGTCAGGGTTTAAGGAGTCTGCAAGCCGGGAGAGGAGGGGTGGCTAGATTCAGAGGATAATGGACAGGAGCGACGGAGTAAGAGACTTTGGGAAGCGGAGGGGTTTACATGATAAAACAGAGGCAGGTTTATAAATGTCTAACACTCCCTGGCTTCCGATGCTGGCCGAGCTCCTCCAGAGCAGCGGCTGGCCCGCCCTGCCTGCATTAGCGTTCACAGAGAGAAGAGTTTGGGATGCAAATGCCAAGGTGCAGGCTAAAGTCAAAGTGGCTCCCAGGAATACTGTCAAGATCACATTGGCAGAATATTTCCCACCAATGGAACAGACCACGGGAATTACAGATGTGCAAAAGACTTCAAACAGATGAAGATTATGAAATATTACACAGCCGGTGGTGGAGCTGAGAGATTTATCTTACCTAAATCACCTTGGAAACCTCTGATGATGTTGCCAGATAGAGAGGAACATAGTTCCGCATCTTGGTTGGGTCTCCCAATGGACAGAGGTCGTCGTTGGGTGTGTGCACAAGTCACCTGGGCATCTTATCCGCATGCAGGTTCTGATTCGGGAGGTCCGCGGTGGGATCTGAGGCTCTGCATGGCCACCGAGCTCCCAGGTGATGTCTAGGCTGCTGGTCCACAGACCAGCCTCGGTAGAGTCTCACCTAAGATCAGCAGGTGGAGACCCAAAACTGCGTGCTCCTGTATTAGTCTTCCAGTGCTGCTATATCACAGGTCCACAGCTTTAGTATGTTCAAACAATACCCATGTGTTCATTCTCCATTCTTACGCCAGAAATCCAGGTCGCTCCATGAAGTCCCCTGCTCAGGGTCTCACAATGGAGAAATCAAGGTGTCAACCAGACTGGGCCCTCATCTGGAGGCTTTGGGAGGATTCACCCCAAGGCTCATTCAGGTTGTTGGTACAATCTGGTTCTGTAAGGCTGAAGTCCCTGTTGTCACCCTGGCTGTCGGCGGAAGCTGCCCTCAGCTCCCAGACGCATCTCTGCAACCTTGCACAAAGCCAGCTGCATCTCAGAACCAGCATTTCTCTCTCTTCTTCTGCGGCATCTACCGAGCTGACTCTCCTGCCTTCCTCTTAGACCGTAAAGGATCAAGTGATTATGTGGGGCCTATCCAGATAAGCCAGGATAATCTCTTCACTGGAGAGCCCAAGACTTTAATCACATCTGCAAAGTCCCTTTGCTGTGGAAGGTAACGACTTCACGGGTCCCAGGGATTAGGGCACGGGAATCTCTGGACGACCACTTTTCTGCCCAGCGCGTTGCCTGGTGGTGTCGTTTTGTGATCGCCAGTGGTCCACATCCTCATCTCATCGAGACCAGGTGTGTGCTAGGTCTCTTATCTTTGAAGGACAGCTACACCCAAACACACGCTCCTCCCACTCCTCCACACGCAGTGTCCTTTCATAGTGTATGGGTTTGCTGTTACGACAAAGGACCGCAGATTTAATTCCCACAGCGGGTGGGGATTAAATAACAGAAATTTATTCCTTCACATCCTGCAGGCTGGAAGTCCCAGATCCAGGTGTCCCAGGGCTGGTTCCTCCTGAGGCCTCTCTCCTTGGTGTGTAGACGCCGTCTACTCCCTGTGTCCTTACATGGTGGTCCCTCTGTGCATGTCTGTGTCCTCATCTTCTCTGCTTATAAGGACACCAGTCCTGTTGCATCAGGGCCCACCCTGGTGACCTCAGTTTACCTTACTCATCTCTGTAAAGACCTAGCTTCAAATACAGCCTCATTCTGAGGTGCTGAAATTTGGGGCTTTGACATATAAATTTGGGGACACACAATACATGCCCATAACACACAGGAAGGGCATGCCCCTGGTCCAGTCTGTTCCACTCATTTGTGGCTGCCTTTGACCAATCCTAGGCACCCATGAAACTGCCTCTGAAGCTGAGCTTCCACTCTCATCAAGGAGAGAAGCCTTGCCAGGTTCCACCCACTCTCCAGGTATGTGTGCTCTCTGCTCTTACTAATCGGCCCTCCTGCTGTTGGGGACACAGGAAGGCACTTAAAGAAAGAAGCTGGTCCCAGCAATAAGTGCAAGTAAAGTGAAGCTCAGTTCTTCATAATAGGTTTGCAAAAGACTCGAAATGGCTTCCATTATACAGCAGTGCACTTTTCTCCAGAAGTGGGGCAATTTGTGCTTGAGTTATTCTCTGATGTCAGATTACAGGATATGAAAAGCAATTAGTTTGAAAGGGTTTAAGAGAAGGCTACAGAACAAAGGTAGGTATAAAGGGGGAGGAATTTACTCTCCGGTATTCAAATGCAAAGTCCAACAGCAACAATCAATATGTGGTGTTTTTTGTCAACAGTAGTTGAATTTGCATAATTATACCTGTGGATTTTAGGCTGATTTTGTTCTGTCCTTCCTATTAAAGAGGCTACTGACCCACCACGGGCAAGGCAAGGACTTTGAGCCCTTTCCTTCCGAGGGGAATCAGACTGGCATTACCCCATGCAAACAGGCACCCCTTTAGTGAGGCCTGCTGTGTGCTTAAAGACAGATTCCAGGGTTAGGTAAGAATCCCAAGCAGTGCTCAAAGTCAGCTTGCAAGACAGCTCTAGTAAGCTGTTCAAACCAGCCACAACTTAAGTGACTTCAGATTCGAAACATGTTCGTGGCCGTCAAAATACACTTGACCTCCAAATCTAGGCTCTCAAATTGATCTTATATTTTATGTTTATTGAGGTCAAATTCCAAGTGCTTAACAAGATCAATGTGCATCCGGGGAGAAAAAAACTGCACTAGGTCTTAAGAATTTTGTTAACTGTGCTGTTTTGCAGAATCATGCTAGACCTTTACCAGATACTCAAGGAAATTACTTCTATAGAAAGTAGCGGTGTTCTCCTTTATAGAAACCAAGAAGGAGGAAGGAGCATGAGCCATTCAGAGAGCTAAGGGATAGGACTTTGAAAAGAGAGCTTGTCTCATTAAGCAGAACAACAAAGAAACACATTCATTTGAAAGGTATTGGTGTTTTGAGTAAACTAAGCAAGACAGAGGAGGAGGCAGGCAATTGGAATCAAGTTTACCTGGAAATGAGAGTTCTGTGCTGTGCCCATATTGGCTAAATAAAGTGCGTAATAATAACTTCCTAGCACAAACAGACCACGTGGATGCAACACAAGATGGCTTCAGGGCGCTAAGTCTGGCATCGGTGCCTGTGTGCAAGGTATCAGGCTCTGCCTCTCTGCCTGGCCCCAGGCAGCAACCACCCACACAGCCGGGAAGTGCCAAGGCAGTGCTCTTGCAAACACGCACTTCCCTCTAGGTCACAGCCCGAGTGCCCAAGTCTCTCTCTGGTCTTCCTCAAATTCCTTACCTCCTAGTTCATCTCCCCACCTTCAGGGTGACACAGAGCAGGACCTAAGCCACCAGACAGATTCCTTTAAGTAAAATCAAGGAAGACACCTTTCATGATGACCTCACCATTCCCTCTTGCCCCGGAAGTCCACTTTCCAGCCCACTTGACGAAGGGATGTGGAGTATCCATCTCCAGAGAGCTACATGGGGCCAGAGTTCCTTGTTAAAACGTGAGGACTCTGACGACTGGCAAATTCCTTGGTGGCCTGGGATCGGCCGAGTACTTGTTCATCGTAGCAATTTCTAATCTCACCCTGTCACCATCCTCGTAGAGACACGACCCCAAAGGGACCTAGGAGTGGAGACAACGGAAGATTCCAGGGCATGAACATATGCCCTTTGGGGGGGCCCTGGGCTATGTAGGGACAGTCCTTAAGGCACCTACACTGGGGTGCAGAGTGAAAGGAGATGAAAGAAAAGACAAGTTCTGCCCGTGTCATAACGTGACTTTCTTTAAGGTAGCATAAAACTGGTCTCTAAGTGGTGGAATTATTTCATCTCATGAACAAAAAAATTTTAACTCAACTAAAAAAAATTTTTTTTTCTAAATGAGACGTGAATAGCTCAAGCACTTCCAACCATTATTTCTGTTCCAAGAAGCAAATAATTTTCTTTGTGCAAAATCAGATTTCTTGAAAATGGTAAGCCAGACTGAACAATTCTAATTCATCTCATGCCCCCTTTTTTCTCTTCTGTTGGTTTTTAATGATCATTATTTTAATTTCAAATTAGACGTGGACAAGACGGGGGCTGCAAAACAAATGGTGTCAATAGGCTTTATTACCACAAAACAAGGGCTGGAGCAAAAGCTGACTGTGAAATGTACAGCTTGCTGAAAAACAGTAGCCAGGAATAGGAGCAAAGCTTGTGCTGCTCGTTTCTGGATGTTTTGTGCAAAAAGGTTTTATCTCACCCAAACTGTGCAGGTTGGGCTTATTTCTATTGTGTTTGTTGTCAGATTTGGCCGACTAGGTTTCTTAAAATTGAAAAGAGGATTAGACTGCATTTATAATTGTACCTATAAATATAATGGTTGAAAGGTTTTCTTCTCCTCTTGGGGATTTAAAAAAAAAAAAACCCTTGTAGTATATGTTCTGCATAAATTCACATTCTCTTCTATTTTTTACTGAGATCAACTGTTCCCTCTTTCTGTCAAGTCTGTCTTTTAATTTCTCCCTGTGACCATGATCCAAATTTTACCTAACTGAGTCATCACCGTGTACACTGAAGTGGCAGCTGGCTGTGTTTAATATTATTAGAATTTAACATGTCAAAATAGCGTTGCTCCAAAGAGATGACATTTCCGTATATTGACTTTGGATTGTCAGCTCTGAGTGCCATTTATTATTAATTGCTAGTGATATTAGGAGTGTTTATTAATGCTCAAGATGTTTCTACAGTTCCCTCTTGCTCAGATAAAGCCGGGACTCTGCGTTTCTCCAAAGCCCTTCACTGCACCCTAGCAAGGGCTCTGACTTAGCAAAGTCTATCGTAAGCCTAATAGTGAGCAGGGAAAGGGTTAGACTACTGCAGAACTCGCAATTTCAGGAGTTTTGATAACCTCCCAGGAAAAGCTGTTTCCAAATAGGATTTCCAGTGGGTGGGAATCTCTGGGGCCAGAGTTTTGGGAATGGCCAACTATACCCTTTAAATCTTAAGTCAATAAACGTCAACTCTAATCTTACCATCAACAACAAGCATTACTGAGTATTGCTGCCATCATAATTTTTCCCCCCAGAGGCTTTTTTGGTTAGAATAATCTAGGGTTAATTATAGACTCTAACCTCTTGGAAATCTTATTGGCTTAAAACAACAAAGTTTTATTTCTTGCTTAAGTCCACATCCAGTGTGGCTAGCCAGAGACCTTGTGTTGTCTTCCGCTGTGAACAGTGAAGTAGTCACCTGAACCCAACCCCCTCCAAAGCCTTGGGGTGATTATAATCCTCCAAGTACAGAAGTAGAGGGGACCCAGATATAGAAGAAATTTATAACACATACCACAAGGGACCCGGAGCCTTACGCATGCCTAAACCACAGTGCTCAGCAAAGCACAAGAGCCCTGAGTCTCCTACTTACTTCATCTTTTTGTAAAGAACATTCAGTTATTTCTTACAACTAATTCAGCTGACTTGTAGAGCTATATTGTGTTGAACACAATACAAAATCATCATGCCTGAATATGGGCAATTTCATATGTTTTGGCACAATAATAAGATGGGAGGGTGTAAATGTGTCTAAAATCGACTTCATTAAATTAGTGACTATGCTCTGATGTCACAACAGCAACTTAATAAGACTCCAGCAGAAAGTTGAGGAGAATCATTCCTGTTCTCAGACTCCTTCTCCCAGCACAGTGGACTCATTTGTATTTGTTTTAAGAAAAGCCTATTATTATGTGGCCCTGGGAAAGTGAGAGAGGAAGAAAACCTAGAAGCATGTGGCTGTGTGATTGTCTTATATTCTCCCTCCTTGATTTTTGACTCATCTCCTGTCCCTCTGCCTGCATTGTTTCACCTCTTGGAGAGCACACAGAACATTGTTTCACGTGGCAACTCCATCCCAGCAGGAGGATTTTCCTGCCCCATTCCATGGAGCCCGGTTACGGTGGTGGCTGAGCCAACTGTTCTCACAGGATACGGCTTTGGACAAGAGCTTTCCAGGAGAAAATTGAGTCCGATTAGACACAGATTACAGGATCCGTTTCCAAAGACTAAATCATGTCTTGTCCATCTAGTTCAATGTCATAAAATCCTCTTTCAAAAGTACAGCACTGAATGTTTCCAAAATTTTTCAAATTATAGCACTCATGTTTCTTTTTTTTTTTAACACTATCTAATCTTAGCATGTTACTGCAACAGAAAAAAAAGGAATTTTTTAAAAAGCTAGCAAAGGATGTTAGGCAAAGTTTGGTGTTACTGTACTCTAAATGTTAACATTTTGAGATGAAAATGTTGGCATTTGAATGCAGTCATTTTGGATTGATCATGAAATGAAGCCCAGGCAATGCAAATTAGATCATCCTGTTACTTCTGCAGGTATTTATCATCCTTTAGTCTTTGGTTGTACCTTTGGATGCTGAACGTCCAAGGTGTTCTCGTGTATGTCAGGGCACACGGCTATGGATACAAAGTAGGTGCCTTTGGAGATATTAAAGAGAAACAACAACAACAACAAATTATGTGGAAGGGAAGAGAAAGCTACTGTATTTATTTGAGGTGTCCATACTCAGGAATGATAACAGACACATGGAAATGTGGATAGCAATCTGCTTCCTCTTCCAGCCTCTGCCTTCCTGAGCTTGAACACTCATGTTCATACTTTGCAGATGCGTAAATGTTTACTTTATTAATATAGATCATCATTTTATTTGAGAAGTAATAACATCTGTCAAACCTCCTTGGGTGGCATTCCTATCTGCAAGGAAGGGAAGGGAAAGAAAATATCTACTCAAAAGATTTAATGTGAGGAACTCAAGAACTTGGCATATTTTTCACTGCATTTTAGGCAATGGCTGAGTCGGCACTGCATTTGGTTGACGAGACCAACGCCCTCTAATCACTCAGTCCAGTGAACATTTCCAAAATCGTGTGTATTCTTGCCTTATGGTTTCTAGCATTTCTCATTTTGCAAAAGTAGAGACCATGCATGTGCTTGGCCAAGAAGAAAAATACTTATAACAAATATTTTTCATTTTGCCTCCTTGGAATACTATTGTTTCAAAGACTTTGCAACTTTTGAAATATCTCTCAACTCCCAGTCTCTTTTCAGTCAATATGTTTATATCTTTCAGTCGTGTCTGGGTTTGTTTGATTTTTACTTAATTGCTTGCAGTTCTGAATATATGCGATCAATAATTGATGTTACTGTAAAATATCCTTGTATAAGATTAAAAATGATCTTGATGATTGAATATGCAAATCTAAAGAGATGCAATTATCTTTTCTTAATTCTGGTCAATTTTGTTGCCCCAACAATTCAAGAAGCTTTCACTTTCCTGTTATGGCTTTTCAATGGCTATGGTGAATGGATAGGTCACTGCCTTTGTTTGCAATGCGGTAGCTTTCAAGAGGTAAATTTCCTTCAAGTCTCGATTCTATATAGTCGTGGTGTGGACAAAAGTAAGTTATTCCTAACTTTCCTCCTCTTTCTGGATTGGTAACCAAGCTAGAAAACATCAATTATTCCCATAGTATTTATACCCCAAATACCATATAAGTGTATTAACTATATGACATCTAATAATTACCAACACTCAAGGGGGATGGGTTAGTTTGGTTTAAAAAATAAGGATAAAAACAGGATGATAAGGATGAAACATCTTACAAGGTTGCTATATGAGACTGAATGATCTCCACTGATGGATGAACTCAATTTTGCTATAAGAGAAAGAATATAAAAAATATGAGAATGCAAAAAAGCATGTGTCTTAGTCTATTCAGGCTTTTATACCAAAATACCATAGGCTGGGTGGCGTTTAAACAATAGATGTTTATTTCTCACAGTTCTGGGGGCTGGAAGTCCAAGATCCGGGCGTGGCAGAGGCTGTGTCTGGTGGGGACTCACTTCCTGGTTCATAGACGGTGTCTTCTCTCCTTTCTGGGTGTGGACATCCTAACTCCTGTCTCCTTTAGATCTGAGCGAATATTGCTGCCATCTTCAACACTCTTAATCTTTTCCCAGAGTCTCACACTCTGATTTTATGCCTATCGTCAAACACTATCTAAAGTTGATCCATTCCAAAGGTTCTTGAATGCCATTGATAGCATCCTTAGTCTGGGTGAATACTCACAGATCTCTGGTGAGGTCCTCAAGCAAGCTCTGTGCCTGGGTATACCTTGGGAGGCCCGGAAATCTACCTTATATGAACAGCAAATGTATAGAAATCATGCCAAATGATGGTTTGGTTTCCATAATTCACGTTGTTCTTTATTAGTGTTTGTATGCATTATTTTCAGATGAGCTAGTGCCTAGTTAAAATAAATATTTGTTATTGCTATTTGTTATTTAAACATTCTTCACTTTTGTAAGGCAAGGGAGGGAATGAATTTTAATCTTAGTAATATATCTTCCAGTGTGTTATATCTGTATAGAAACATAGATCTTAGACTTAAATAATTTATGGTGCTGAATGGCATTCATCACCAGTAACATTCAATATCATTCAATAATTACCACTCTTTGTGTACCATTTCTCTCGCATGTTTTAAAGATGGGATTTAATTGCAAACGGCTGAAATTATGAAACAGATTTTTTATCAATATCCTTTAGGTGACTGATCTTTTAAGTGATTATTTTTTCTTGTCTCAGAAAGTAGTATTATCTCAAATTTTAAATTCCATGAATGAAGCATGTTCTTAAAGTGTTAATTAAATGTCATTTGTTAATGTAAGAAATTTATGTTGTAATCTCATTGTTAAAAGGTATAATTGCTCTACCATTTCCAAATATAGAAAGCAACTAGAAAAGGATAAAAAAAGAAAAAATAAATAAATGTACAGGTTTCATTTTTATTCTGGGCCTCTTAAGCAGCTATGTTCCCCATGACTAGGCAATATTATAATTCAGGCAACAATGTCTATTCTATTGGAAACTATGAGAATGCAAAAAAATAAGTAAATAAGACATAGAGCCCATCTTAAAATCTTACAGTATAATTCCAACAGAGACACATGAGAAGTTATAAAGCAGAATGTTTCAAAGAGAAACATGGCACACATGAGAGAGGTCATAGGAGACAAGCAAGGCCAAGAAAGGCTCCTTGTGCCTTTCAGTATAAATAGCATTTCAATAAATGAAAGCAGTAGATGGGGAGTTTGGAAAGATGTAATGGGAACACACACTACTTTGTAGAGGAAAGCCATGTATACTGAAGTTCTAATTACATGAGTAGCACCTAAAGACCGATTTTAATTTCAGGGAACCAAAATGGGAGGGAGGGTGAGGGCGGCAGACAAGGGCAAGACCTGTCTTAAATCCACTTACTTAATAATAGCCATTCGATTTCGCCTTTAACCTATAAAATGCTTATAAAGCAACGGCCAATAAGCCGTGCATAATATGTAATCCACTGACATAAAACTGGAACATTTAATAATGGAATAAAGTTTAATGAAACTTTCATTAATTGCCATGGAATATTTTCCTCTTTGCTGCATTCATTACTTAGTATCTTGAAATTCTGGGGTGGGGGGTGGGGGGTGGATAGGGAAAATTCATATTCTGAGTTTTCAATGAGAGCCGAAGTTTGGTAGAGAACAAATGACGCTCACTCTCTATTTTGAAGATTTACTGCAAAAGGAAAACTTTCTTGGATCCCTGAGAGATTCCCCTCAACATCCACATGGCATGTAAAGCTACCACATGCACTCTCCCTTGCATTTTACATCTTTCATGAGCTATTGCCCTTGGTCCATTTTCAAATGCCTGGCTGAGCGGACTGTCCTGTGATTTACAGAGATGCATGAAGGGCTGTGGTTGCCGTGACTAGCACTGTGGAATGGTCTCGCTGTCTCCCCACTGGGTCTAGAGATGACTTGCTGCCGGCTTTCTGAGTGATTTTTACAGCCGGAGGAGCCAATACTTGTCCTCTTTATATGGTCTTTCTTGACATTGGCCTCACAATGGTAGGGCCATGCATTTGTGCACATTTCTGCCTCTTTCACTAGAGGCCACGCTTCCTCACATCTTTCCCGATTCTGTGCCATGCACGGGCCTGACACGGCTTCTCACACAGGTACCGGCTCAGAGGCTGTGTGCTGCTTTGGAAGGAAGGATGCAGAACTCGCACGGAAAATGGAAACTCTGACCAGAGAACAGGGGATGTAAAAATGTCTCACTAGAGATATACCAAAGGAAAATGAAAGGAAGAAAACCCATAGAAGAAATAAATATTTTCTTTTCTTAATTTATTTTTAACTGACAAACAATAATTGTGTATATTTCTGGGGTAAAGTGTGATGTTTTGATCTACGCATGCATTATAGAAAGTTTCAGTCAAGCTAATTAACTTTATTCCACGAATATGACTTCAGTATTCTCATCGAGCCTAGTAATGAAATGTGTCAAGAAACACAGAACACGGAACAAAATGAGATTTCCGAGCACAGCGTTTAAGAGCTCTGGTTTTCAAGATAGTCCTTACGTATGGGTAAGCTTAAGGCCACACTGATGTGAACACTTGCTGGTACCGGCAGTTTTATTTACCATATTTGAAACCAATGACTCCTGCTTAATGGCTTTTAAAAAATGTGACAGTAAGCTTTTGACAAAAGATTGAACTACAAGAAATTCTCGTTCACACTCTGGGACAGAATGAGAGCACACACACGTATACAGACACCTCATAAGTACTGGAAGTCGGTTTAAATAAAATAAAATAATTACTGGATATTGAAAGAAATGTCTAGCTAAATATTCTACATTATTTCCCTTTACCTAAAAATAGTTATTTCCCTATGTGGAATAACAGTTCCCTTGAGCCTGTAACAGGTTTTGAAAATTGTGCAACTTTCTCGGCACCACTGATATTAAATTGACATTTGCAGGGAATAAAAGTCATATGCCTCTAGTCTGAAAACTAGTACTTTCACACAGTTCAAGAGAAGCTTCTACAAATGTGCATATAACTTCGACACCAAGCTAGTGCTGAAGAGAACTTTTACACTTGGGTAGCAGTGTAGAACAATGAGAAAGGTTTCACAGAAAACAATGACTTTATCACATTGTGGCTGGTTGAACTTGCTTTCTTTCCTCGTAGGCTAACAGTCTATGTTTTGTTTTACACTAGGTTATTTAGCACAAATATGCACATGCCTCATTTTTCCCAAGACTCTCCATCTGAAGTCTTTACTGGAAGTGAGGACGGTCCGGGGAGAGGCTAATTATTAATATTTTCTCTGTGTCCTGTGTTCATCAGAATGACACCTGTTTTACTTATTTCTTGATTGCCTCTATAGCCTGTCTCTTTAGGCTTCTATCAGTTCTTTATTCTTACTTTCTCTGGGCGAAAGCTTGACTCTTCATGTGTCAGGGGGGTACCCACTTTAGAAGCAAATGCTCAGTCCCCAGCACACTACAAAGACCTAATAAATAGCAACTATTATTACTGGGAAATATTATGATTTGCTTTGTGTTCATACAAGTTGCATGTTCTTCAAGAGAATGGGCTCTCAAACAAGCTTTATACTTTATAACAGAAAATGATCATGTATTAAAAGCAGCTAGCCTTGAAACTCACATTTTCCTCATCTACTTTGAGAGTTAAAGGTAAACCGTATATAGGCAATCAGTTCTTACATAGCAATATATGGCTGAAATTCTTTCCCCACATTTGGCCCTAACAGACATAAGTTTAAAACGTTTTTTCTATCTCAGACAGTGTTTACAGCATTTCAT
>JAQIFY010002268.1:0-13475 GCA_028533085.1 Varecia variegata | reverse complement strand
TCCCATATGATCCAACTGGTCTACTCTGTTATGGGTTGAATTGTGCCTCCCTCCCCCTAAAAAAAAATTATAGATTAAAGCAGTGGTCCCCAACCTTTTTGGCACTAGGAACTGGTTTCATGGAAGACAGTTTTTCCACATACGGTCCACATACGGGGTGGGGGGGGGGAGGGCCAGAAATGGTTACGGGATGATTCAAGCACATTACAGTTAATGTGCAGTCAAACCTCTCTGCTAATGATAGTCTGTATTTGCAGCTGCTCCCCAGCGCTAGCATCACCGCCTCAGCTCTCCTCAGATCATCATGCATTAGATTCTCACAAGGAGCGCACAACCTAGATCTCTCACATGCACTGTTCACCATAGGGTTCGTGCTCCTGTGAGAATCTAATACCGCGGCTGATCTGACAGGAGCTTACTCGGTGATTCGAGTGATGGGGAGCCGCTGTAACTTCACTCTTGGCTGCTGCTCACCTTCTGCTTTGCGGCCCGGTTCCTAACAGGCCATAGACTGACCGGTCTGCGGCCTGGGGGTTGGAAACCTCAGGATTGAAGTACTAAACCCTAGTACCGTAGAATATCACCTTTTTGGAGATGGGGTCTCTATAGAGGTGATCCAGTTAAAATGAAGTTATTAGGGTGGGCCCTAATCCATTATGACTGGTGTGTGTATTAAATGGGGAAATTTGGACATAGAGACACACAAACAGGGAGAATACCGCGCGATACTAAAGATGGCCGTCTGCAAGCCGAGGAGAGAGAGCTGGAACAGATCCCTCCCTCACAGCCCTCAGAAGGAACCAACCCTACCAACAGCCTGATTTTGAGCTTCTAGCTTCCAGAACTGTGAGACAATAACTTTCTATTTTTTAAGCTACTAGGCTTTTGGTATGTTGTTGTAGCAGCCCCGGCAAAGTAATACACACTCCTAGGTATTTACCCAATAAAAAAAAGAATACATAAATGAATGTTCATAGCAGCTTTATTTACGGTAGCCAGAAATCTGAACACAACCCAAATGTCCATCAAATTGTGTTATATTATTACCATTATTATTTTTTGAGACAGGGTCCCATTTAAAGCTGAATGGTATTATATCATTCAAAATATAACAAAATTTGCTGGGCAGTGACACCCAACTGTAGTCCTAGCTACTCAGGAGGGTGGGGCGGGAGGATCACTTGAGGCCAAGAGTTTGAATCCAGCCTGAGCAACATATCGACACCCTTATCTCATTAAAACTTAATTAAAAAAATTTAAATTAAAATAGCAGAAATTTTAAAATGCATTAGAAATGTTAGAAAGTAAAGTTGAGAGAATCTCTCAGAAAATAAGATAAAAAGTCAAGTAAATAAAAATGGAGAGACAAAGAAGAAAATTAGTGGATCAATCCCAGTGATGCAATGCCTAATAACAAATTCTAAAAGGAAAGAACAGAAATTGGAGGAGAGGAAATTATTAAATAAGTGGGATAAGCGTTCCAAACCCGAAGAAACTGAGTTTCTAGATTGCAAGTACCAGTTCAATAAATGAAAAAGGAACCACGCTTAGTGGTTTGCATTTTTAGAAACTAAAGAAATAAAAGATCGTAAAGGTTACATCAAAAACTTTGGGACTTAGAATGATATCAAACTTCTATATAGCAACTCTGGAGCAAGAAGACAGTGGAGCATCATCACCTTCAAAATTTTGAAGGGGTTGTCTAAGGTCTTGAAATGTAAAATATAAAAAAAAAAAAAGATAAAAAAAATTTTTTGAAGGGAAAAATGTTTACTGACTTCAACTTCTATATTTAATTAAGTATATAGGTTAAAAAAATTTGTGTATGTCAGTTATATACATGGATAAAACAAGGACATTTCAGTCATTCAAGTTCTCAGAAAACTCACCTTCCATATACCTTTTATCTGGAAATCACTGGAATATACGCTCCACCTAAACCAGAGAGTAAACCATAAAAGAGACAAAGGATCTGAGAAACAGATGCTTTGATATAGGAGAGAGAGGAGGCAATTGCAGAAATGAATCCTTGGCAAGATGTCAGCGATTTAGCAGCCTGGAAAGCAAACAATCCGGACTGGAACAGGAAAAACCCCTGAGGAATATTTCCAAGGCTGGAATGAAACTGATAGATTACCTGAAGTGTTTGAATTGATTAAGAGGAGATTTAGAGCTCTGTTGGAGAGTTTGAGGACGAATTAATGAAAAATACATAACAAATACTAAGCCAAAAAAAAAATGGGGAAAGAGAAAATAAAGAATAAGAAAAGGAAATAGTAATTGTTAGTTCCAGGGAAACCAAACATTATACAAGAAAGGAAATTTAATTACACCATTCCATATGGTTCAGCTGTATATATGATTTACTTCATAATATTACTGTTAGTGCTGAATATTGATTTGAACCAAAATGATACATTGGGAGGATGGGAGGAGGGATGGAGGTTATGTGTTATGGGGGGAGGGGCAGGGTGGAGAGCGCTGCTTTTGTTTATAAGCGTGTGGTATTATTTGACTTTTAAAATCACATGTATGTATTACTTCCCAAATTTAAATATTTTATCAGATTAATAATAGGAACATGTAAGTAGTGGGGTATAGTTTATTCTCTTAAGAATTTGGGTAGTAAAGGGAAGGGTAAAAACAGTATATTTGGGAAATATCATAGACCAAAAATAATTTTTCAGAATAGGAGAGATTATAAAATATGTGCATATTGAAGGGATGTATTTATTGGAAAGGAAGAAAGAATAAGGGCAGGAGAAAGAAGGGGTCCTTAGATAATAAGGTCCCAGAGGAAGCAGTGTAGTGTAGTTTAGGAATTTAGAATACAAGTGATGAGGTCAGCCTTGCAAAGCAATAGACAGGAGGAAAAATTATTGGAGATAAAGGTTTATAATAATAGTCATGAGAAGAATAAAAGAGGGGGCTAGGCATGGTGGCTCACACCTGTACTCTCAGCAACTCGGTAGGCCAAGGCAGGAGGATCGCTTGAGGCCACGCATTCGAGACCAGTCTGGACAACAGAATAAGACCCTGCCCTGTCTCTACAAAAAATAAAAAATTAGCCACGTATGCACCTGTAGTCCCAGCTACTCGGGAGGCTTAGCCAGGATGATTGCTTGAGCCAGGAGTTTGAGGTTAGAGTGAGCTATGATTGTGCCACTGCACTCCAGTTTGGGTGACAGAGCAAGACCCTGTCTCTAAAAAATAAATGAAATAAAAAGAATAAGAGAAGGGCCTTGTGTGAGGCTCTCAAGATAATCTTAGGCCTTGCCATCTTCTGAGGGATACACTAGGGTGGATGCCTAACAGATAAGTTTGGTGTCTTTGAGGAGACTGGAAAAGGTACTGAATAAATGAGTAAGGAATGTGGTTGGGTAGGTCATTCATTCAGTCCTTCAGCCCAGTGCTTAGCACATAGATGGCATTAGGAAAATGTGTTGAATGAATGAATGACAAAGGAGAGCTGCGTTCTGTTCTGGGATAGGCAGACAAAGATCACATGATTTCCCTCCCAGGCTTACCTCCTCAGGGAAAGAGGTGTACAAAGGTTCGCAGCTGCTGGGAGGCATTGCAGGATAGATGTGAAGGAGTGCCTGGGAGGGTCAGAGAAGAGATGGTACAAGGGGTCAGAAGATGCTTCCTAGAGAAAGTAACTTTGGAACCAGTCTTTGAAGGCTGAATAGAAGTTCACTACAAAGACAGGGTGTGGAAGGGAGAAGTTCTGAAATGTGAGCCTGAGTGGAAGTTAATTGGCATGCATTTGGAAAGGACCTGTGTTACAACTTTCTCTGTAGTCCAGGAGCAGAAGAGAAAAAGGTAAGGGGTTGGCTAGGCAGGTATGTCCTAAGAGCAAATGGGGCGGTGAACAATCGAGGAGAGTAAGGAGAAAAATCACTTGTCCAGCTGTCAGGTGAGGCTGTGAATGGACTCTAGGGAAAGAGAAAACTCTGGAACTAGAAGTTACAACAAGGAACCCTTACAGGTTCAAACGGAGGAGGCAGTCAAGAGGCAGTTGTGGTCAGAATGGGATTTCAGAATCCGTGAACCTCGCTGTGGGGCAGTATAGATTGGTGGTGAGGCCATCAGCCTTTGTCCGCCATTTTCCAGCTGAAGGAGGAAGAAGATGGACCGGATGTCTAGGATAAGTCTAGAGAGAATCCAGTTCCTTTAGGCTCAGGGAAGTGCGTTTCCTTTGTTGTGTCGTTTCATTGCATTCTCATGCTGTGTTGTAATTGACTAGTTTTTGTTTGTCTTTCTCACTAGTCTGTAAGTTTTTTGAGAGCAGGGACTGTCTTCACCATTTTATCAGCACAGCACCACGTATTAATGAATGACAGTTGAGAAAGGTGAGGATATGCTGTAAATTTTGCGAATATAAATACTGAAACTCCTGAAAATGAGTCAAGGGGGAGGAGTGGTTAAGTCCAAGTGTACAAGACATTTGTAGAAGAGAGAAATAAAGCTGCCAAGGGATTGGAAGGGGACTTGAGAAAAACAGGATGTTGCAATAAGGAGCAGTGATCTTTCTGGATGGTTTTTTTTTTTTTTTTTTTTTTTTTTACTTTTTATTATATACTCTGTATGAGACTCCACTGGAAATATGGATGGTTTTTATTGCCTTCTGAGTTGGTGGAGAGTGGGAAAAGGTATGAACTCCAGTGTTTTATTTGGGTTTCCTTATTATGTGTATGTATGTTACTGTTGTCTGTCATCTAGATTATTAGGTCCTATAAGAAATAGACTGTGTTTTCCTAAGTTGGGAATAGTCCCATCTATCTCATTGGGTTTTTTTTCTTTTTTCTTTTTTCTAAGAGATGGGGTCTAGCTTGTTGCCCAGGCTGGAGTGCAGTGGCTCAATCATGACACACTGTAGCCTTGAATTCCTGGGCTCAAATGAGCCTCCTGCCTCACCCTCCTGAGTAACTGGGACTACAGGCTCATGCCACCGTGGCTAGATAATTTTTCTTATATTTTGTAGAGACAGGGTCTCACTGTGTTGCCCAGGTTGGTCTCGAACTCCTGTGCTCAAGTGATCCTGTTACCTCAGCCTCCCAAAGTGCTGGAATTACAAGCGTGAGCCACCACACCCAGCCTCCATCTATTTCTTTGAATGCATCAGTTTCATTTTTTAACTTATACCTTTTGAAGGAGTGTTTTAGGACTGAGAAACAATCCTATTTGTAGAGGTAGCCCTATCTCTGTCGCTTACCTTCCTTTATTGACCAATTAACCATCTGGAACAGTAAAATACCTCTTTTTTCCTTTGAAAATTTATATAAACCATACATGTTTAAAAATGTATGTGTGTGTGTATATACACACACCCACCCACACATACACGCAATTAAAGAAATAATTATGAAGAAGATACTCACATACATACTGCACAGGCCAAGAAATAGAACATAATCATGCCCCACAGCCCCTCTCTGATTCAGTCCCCTCCTTCCCTGTGACAGTCACTACTTAAATTTTGTATTAGTCATCCCCTTTTCTTTATAGTTTTGTTTTTTTAAGAGATAGGGTCTTGCTATGTTGCCCAGGCTGGACTCGAACTCCTAGGCTCAAGAGATCCCCCTGCCTCAGCCTCCCTTGTAGCTGGGACTTTAGGCATGTGCCACTGTGCCCGGCCTTTCCTTTATAGTTTTTTTAAAACCATGTATGTACATACATAAGTCTATATAAACACACATATATATGGTTAAAAATGTATATACTTGAACTTTATATTAATGGAATCATACTGTATATGTATTTTTTTGTGACTTCTTTCACATGATATTACGTTTTTATAACTTACCCAGCTTAAGGTATGTATGTAGCTGTAATTCATTCATTATCATGCAGTATGGTATTATATTGTCTGAAAACACCATAGCCTATTTATATATTTTACTATTGGTGGATGTCTGTTTTTGTACTTTTTTCTGTTAAAAATAATACTACTATAAATATTTTTGTATATGTGCAAATGTTTCTCTAAGGCATTTACCTAAAAGTATAATTACTAGTTTGTACGGTAAATACAAAGTAGTTATACCAATGTACTCTCCCACTAGAAATGCATGAGAATTGCTGTTGCTCTGTACCCTTGCCAACACTTGGTATTGCCTGACTTTTTAAATTTTTTTCTCAACTGGGCATCATTTTTATTTGAGCAGAGTAATATTGCAGTGTTACTTATGAAAGTAAAGAATGTGCTGATAGCCAACAAGCTCATGAAATTATTTTTTTAAATTACATTTATAGACACAGGGAGTATAAGTGCAGTTTTGTCACATGGATATATTGCATAGTGGTGAAATCTGGGCTTTTTGTGTAATCATCAGCCAACTAGTGTACATAGTGCCCATTAGGTAATTTCTCATCCCACTTCTCCTTCCCACTCTCCTACCCTCCTGCCCTTCTGAGTCTCCAGTGTCTGTCATTCCACTTTCTCTGTCCATGTGCATACATTATTTAGCTCCCACTTACAAGCGAGAACATGCAGTATTTGACTGTTTCTGAGTTATTTCACTTAAGAACGATGGCCTCCAGTTTCATCCATGTTGCTGCAGAAGACATGATTTCATTTTTTTTGTGGCTGAGTAATAATCCATGGAATATATACACACTGCATTTTCTTAATCCAGTCATTGATGGACATTTAGGTTGATTCCCTATCTTTGCTATTGTGAATAGTGCTACAATAAACTATGAGGGCAAGTATCTTTCTGATGTGATTTTCGCTAGATCAACTGGTGTATCTATTTTTAGTTCTCTGAGAAATCTCCATACTGTTTTCCATAGAGATTGTACTGATTTACATTCCCCCCAACAGTAGATAAGCGTTCCCTTTTCTCCACATCCTGGCCAATATCTATTGTTTTTTTGTTTTGTTTTGTTTTTACTTTTTAGTAATGATTACCTGATGTCTTAATTTTATTTTTTAATTTTTAAATTTTTTTATAGACATGGGATCTTGCTATCTTGCCAGGGCTGATCTCAAACTCCTGGCCTCAGGAGATCCTCCTGCTTTTGGCCTCCTGACGTGCTGGGATTACAGGAGTGAGCTACCAGGCCTGGCCCTGACTTTAATTTTAGCCAGCTTGGTAGTTGTGAAATGATACCAATTTGTGTTTTTAATTTGCATTTTCTTGAGTGACATGAGATTGAACATCTTTTCATATGTTTAGGAACCATTTATGTGTTCTCTTTGGTGAAATTCCTACTCAGTTATTTTGCAAATTTTTCAAGTAGGTTGTCTTTTCTCATTGATTCATAGCTATTCTTTTATATTCTGGATGCTAATCCTTTGTCACTGTTATATGAGTTGCAGATCAGTATGCCTCCTTTTTCATTCTGCAAATCTGGTCAGTCAAGAAGTGACTTAAGCAAACCTGGAGATTGAAAACCATTGGCCCAAGCTTCTCTTCTAGGTACTGTAGTGCAATGGCCTCGTGGTTGTGCACAGGGCAGGTTCTGGTACTTGGAATGAATGCATCGTAGTTACTGACTGCTGCTGACCTGTGGTGCTTGCCTTTGCAGGTGGAACAGGAGGATTTTGTAATGGAAGGGCATGGCAAGACTCCACCTCCTGGTGAAGAAGGCAAACAGTGAGTCACAGTTTATTTTAAAAAGATCGTATTACAGATCACTGGAAGCACGTTGGTTAAACTTGCTGAGAGCTTGTTTGCTGGGATATATACATTGTAGACATTGTGGAACTCACCAGTTGCTTTGGTGGCTGTTAATGCATTGCTCTATTTATAGACTGACTAACTGGCAGGACAAGAAAGTTGGCTTTGTAGTTTTTCACACTTGACTAATCAGAATTTATGTTATGCTTTAGCAAAAGGCTTTAGGGCTCAGTATGTTCCAAATTGAACTAATTCAGTTTGGTTGATTTCCAAAGAAAGTATAAAATGGTACATCCTTTTCTTAGCCATGTCTTTATGAAGTGAACTAAATTAATAGACTATTTCCCTGCAATCCAAGTTTGAATTTATTTGAATTGTACTTCCTGAAATTGTATTCCATTTGGTTATTTACACTTCTGATCTCTGTTTAAATAAATTGTTTCTCTAAAGGAACAAAAATTATAAATAATATAACTTAGTCAACATTCTAAATAATTCAGGATCTCTCCCCTCACTTCTTAAGGGGTGATTGGTTTTAAACCTGAAGTTGAGAATCTGCTGGGTAGCTTTTTGGTAGCAGTGAGTAGATTTTTTTCTTACTTCTGTCATAGAATTTGAAAAATTGAGTTGCAGAGCAGACTGGTTTTTCATATGCCCTTTTAAAGGAAAAACAGTTAAGACTGGCTTAAAGTACTGACATAACTACTATTTTTTATTCAGACATTAGTCTCCTAAGTTGAATAAGCCAGTGATTCATAGAATTTACCAAAAATCTGTAAAGAGAAACTCTTCTCTCTTATCCCTTTTCTTTCCTAGAAAATAGTTTAATTTTGGTCTGTCTTAAGAAAATTATGTCTCTGAAACCCTTAGGAATCAATTATGCAGAATGGACTGTGCTGCCACCAGGCCAGACTGATTAAAGGAGAACTGCTCTTGTCTTGTATTTGTTGTGAATGGAAACCAGGATATTTTTACAGCTGGTTTAATTTGCTAACCAGGCAGTTTTAAAAATAGCTTACAGTATAAATCCTAACTTTGCTGTATTCTGTCAAATGTACTTATATTCTGCATAGGCTGATAGAATCAATTCATCTTTAGCAAATTATAACGCCAGACATCTAGTCCCTATGGGATGACAGGAGAAAGACTGCAGGTACTTTTGTCCATGTCTCTCTCATACTCCCCCACCCCTATACTCTGGTCAAAGGTCTTAGAATATAAAAATCATACCTCCCATTTGCCAAGGATTTTCTGTGCCTCAGGTACTTCGCTTAAATGTTTTTTAACCTGTCATTTCCACTCATTACAGCTTATCATCTCCATTTCACTCGGAGATCAGGGTAGGTAACTTGCCCGTGGTAATGCGGCTTGAAATGGAATTTAGATTTGAACCCAGATTCTTACTGACTTCAAAGTGTTTTATTATAATACTCTCTCAAATCCTTTGCCATCCTTGGAAGGTGTGTTCCTTGAAAAATACTGTGGTTAGCAAAACTGTAGTTGTCAAAATCAAAGTCTCATGAATAAGAGGGAGTTAGGGGAAACAATGAAAACGGCATTAAGCCTATTTTTAAAACACAGATGGAAGTTCTGTTCTCTAGAGGGTATCCATTTCCCCGAACAAACCAGTCTTTATCTCTAAAAACCTGCTCTAGTGGCCCCTATCCTGAATCAGCTTCTTTAAGTATTCAAGAAACATTGCTGGGGCAGATTGTCCCACAAGTTCTATGTTATACAAACTGTACTTCTTTCAGAGAGTTTCCAACAGCCCCAGCAGACTTGAAATGTCACGTGTAGTATCCTTACCACTTGCCCTTATTGTGCTTTCATAGGTCTCATACTGCCTAGCCTTTTCGCAGTTGGACTGTGTTCTGTTTTTGGTTTGTTCTGGACCTGGTCTGCTACCCTAAACTAAAGTGATAAAGCAGCAATCAGTCCTCTCTCACTCAGTGCTCCTCCGTAGACCTGCCCACCTCTTCTGTGAGAATGGGGAGCAAAGACCTTGCGTTCTTTTGTTTGAGGCAACGACAATAAAAATATTTGCAAAAAATTTTTTTTCAGAACTACAGTTGACAAATGATTACTATACTTTATAAGCATGATTGAATCAGGATAAGGAGATCTAGGAACTGAAGTTTTTTTTTAATTTATAAAAGTAATACATGCTTGTCATGAAACAAACCCTCCTTCCTCTCCTAATCTTCCTCAACATTTTCTGTACATTTTAAAACAACTAAATAGACTTTTTTCCCAACATAATTCTTCTGAGATTTGCTTTTGTAATTTCACATCTTTCCCCACCTATTTCATTCTTTTAAACATCTGTGAAACATTCTATTGAATAGATGTACTATAGTCATTGTTTTCTAATAGATATTTTGGTGGCCTTCACTTCTTTGATTATTATGTATAATATTTTATTGAATATCCTTATTCTTATATATTTATACACACATGTATTTCTGTAGAATAGATTTCTAGAGATGGAGCTGTTTAGTTTATGGGCATGTGTATTTTACATGGAGGCAGCTGCTATCAAATTGCCTTCCAAAAAAGCTTTACCAGTGTTCATTTCCATCCACAGTGTATGGCAGTGCCTGTTTCCCCACACCTTGGATGACAATAAAATATTTATCTTTAAATTATTTCCACTCTAAAATTCTATTGTTTTAATTTGTACTTTTTTGCTTACTAAGGAGATGTTATCTTTTGTTAGTTTATTTATTTTTATTTCTATTTTTTTTGTGATGGGTCTTGCTATGTTGTCCAGGCTGGACTCTAACTCCCGGACTCAAGAGATCCTCTGGCCTTAGCCTCTAAAGTAGCTGGGACTACAGGCATGCACCACTATACCTGGCAGTTGGACTTTTATTTTTATTTTATGTATCATGTATTTACATATATTCCCATTTTTCTATTGAATTGTTTGATTTTATAGCTTTGTAGGAGCCCTTTATAAATTTTAGATATTAACCTTTATCCATTGTGATGTTTTAAATATTTTTTTCCAGTCCTTATCACTTAACATTGGGTATCTTTCATACTAACAAACCTTTTAAATTTTTATATAGTGAAATCAATCAGCCTTTATGGCTTTTATGTTTTTACTTGCCTAGAGAAGTCTTCCCTACCTAACATAATAAAATTTCCTTATTTTTTCTGCTTTATTTGTTACATTTAGACCTTTAATTGAACTTGTACTCATTTTTGTGTATGGTACGAGGCAGAGATCTAACTTAATTTTTTTCCAGATTGATTTCCAAAATGGGTCTCATTCATTGGCATTAGCCGAGGTCACAGAGCAAATTCTTCTAAGGATTAGAAGTAAAATTATTTTGTTAGCTTGTCTGTGCCATTTTCCTTGTTTCCTCATTTAACATTTTAACCATAGATTCTATAAGCCTTAAAATTTATTTTATTTCTGTGATGTTTATTTCAATGGAACTAAGTTCTATTAACAGGCAGATTAAGGTAGCTATGCATGTAGAAAGCTCTCTTGAAAAATAATTGACTTTTGATGTTTAAAAATATCTGTGCTAAACTGTTAAAATTTAGATCAGTGTACTGAATTCTGGTATGTATGTATGAGTAAGATTTAGTAGAGTGTATAGCTTTAAACACTTTATATATGTTGTTTCAATATTGTTGCTTTTTAATAGGATTTATTTATTAGTATATCTAATATATTCATTTTTCTGAGGATATTCACTTTGAGAGCTACTGTAGCAGCTCAATAGCTCTCAAAGTGAATAAACTCAGACAAGCTAAGTTTATTGCCATGTAATTACTGTGTTAAAATTACACAGCTTTAATCGCATGACGTGTTTAATTTAGGAGTAAATATAAATACTATGACAACTTTTCAAAAAGCAGCTGAGCAGGCACTTGCTCATAGGTTGTGTTTGACCATGCTTATTGAAAGCTTATGTCAGATAAAAGTGTTTCTACCCAGACAGGCTTTTGATTGGGTTTTATTTATTATATTGGTGACGGTCTAGATGTTTGTGGGACGATTATTTGTTTTAAGTGATTTTGAAGCTAAATACCAATTTTGGTGTAGTAATGAGTTTGGCTCCTTTCATCTCTTCCTTCCTTTCTGTTTTTCAATACAACTTACAAACAAGTCTAAGCTTTAAATCTCCATGCTGAAATTGACTCAGATTCTCAACCTATTAAAATGACTGAATTTTTCTATTAAATTTTTACTGAATTTTCTTAATTCCTTTGGTTCATTTATGAAAGGCCATTATTAAAAACAAATGCCTCAGAGTAGAATATTGAAGAGATATTTGCATGCCCATGCTCATTGCAGCATTATTCACAACAGTCAATAGGTGGGAGCAACCCAAATGTCCATCAACAGATGAATGGATAAACAAAATGTGGCATATACTTATTAAACAATGGAATATTATGCAGCCTTAAAAAGGGAAGTTCTGGCCAGGCGCGGTGGCTCATGCCTGTAATCCTAGCACTCTGGGAGGCCGAGGCAGGTGGATCGCTCAAGGTCAGGAGTTCGAGACCAGCCTGAGCAAGAGTGAGACCCTGTCTCTACTAAAAAATCGAAAGAAATGATCTGGACCACTAAAAATATATAGAAAAAATTAGCCAGGCATGGTGGCGCATGCCTGTAGTCCCAGCTACTCGGGAGGCTGAGGCAGGAGGATCACTTGAGCCCAGGAGTTTGAGGTTGCTGTGAGCTAGGCTGACACTACGGCACTCTAGCCAGGGCAAAAGAGCAAGACTCTGTCTTGGAAAAAAAAAAAAAAAAGGGAAGTTCTGCCATATGCTGCAACAGGGATGAACCTTGAGGACATCATGCTACGAAAAAAAAGCCGGTTACAAAGAACAAATACTGCATTATTCTACTCATGAAGTATCTAAAGTAGTTAAAATCATAGAAACAGAAAGTGTTAATAGAAAGGTGGTTGCCAAGGGCTGGCGGGGGCAATAATTAATGTTTAATGGTTTAATGGGAATAGAGTTTCAATTTTGCTAAATGAAAACGTCAGATCTTTTGCACAACTGTGTGAATTTACTTAACCCTACCAAACTGCACACTTAAAAATGGTTAAGATGGTAATTTTTTTAACAGACATCCTAAGAGTGAAAGAAAAAGAAGAAAAACAAGCAAACAAACAAAAAAAAAAAGATGGTAATTTTTGTTACTTTTTTAAAACTACAATTAAAAAAAACCTTTAGTGACCAAATTGAAATGTACTTTAAATGCAAACTACAGCCTGGATTTCAAAGTCTTAGTACAAAAGGAAAAAAAAAGAATGTCAAATTATTAACTTTTATATTGATTTTATATTGAAATGGTAATCTTTTGAGTTAAATAAAACATTAAAAGTTAGGGGGGGGGCAAGGGCGATATATGTAACCTAAACTTATGTACCCCCATAATATGCTGAAATAATAATTTAAAAAAATTAAAAAAATTAAAAGTTTTTTTAAACTTATTTCACATGTGTTTTATAGATAACTTCCCCTTTTTTTTAGGGATTATTTATAGAATTTTTAGAATTGATAGGAATTGTATCAACTCCTGTATTTTTTTTTTTTTTTTTTTTTTTTTTTTAGACAGTCTCACTCTGTTGCCCGGGCTAGAGTGAGTGCCATGGCGTCAGCCTAGCTCACAGCAACTTCACACTCCTGGGCTTAAGCGATCCTACTGCCTCAGCCTCCCGAGTAGCTGGGACTACAGGCATGTGCCACCATGCCCGGCTAATTTTTTCTATATATATTTTTAGTTGGCCAGATAATTTCTTTCTATTTTTAGTAGAGACGGGGTCTCGCTCTTGCTCAGGCTGGTCTCGAACTCCTGAGCTCAAACAATCCACCCGCCTC
>JAQIFY010002267.1:0-13475 GCA_028533085.1 Varecia variegata | reverse complement strand
TACCCCCATAATATGCTGAAATTAAAAAAGAAAAATAAATAAAGTCATGTCCCAACAACAACAAAAAAGATTGAAGTACAGAGACAAGCACAGTGATGTGTACCTGTAGTGCCAGCTACTTGGGAGGCTGAGGCAGGAGGATTGCTTGACACCAGGAATTTGAGACCAGCCTGGGAAATATAAATAAAGTGAGACCACTGTATCTAAAACAAAGCAAAACAAAACAAAACAAAAATTGAAGTACAATTGTCCTTGGTATATGCAGAGAATTGCTTCCAGGACTTCCTCTCCATCCTTGTATACCAAAATCAACTCCTGCAGTCAACCCTGTGGAACCTGTTTATAGGAAAATTGGCCCTCCGTTTATGTGGGGTTTGCATCACTCAGATACTGTATTTTCATTTGTGTTTGGTTGAAAAAAAAATCTATAAGTGGACCTGTGCAGTTTAAGACCATGTTGTTCAAGGATCAACTGTATCTTGGAGGCTGTAGTTCCTACAAATTGACACATAAGGACTACCACAGGGCAGCTCTGGCCAGTGATAGGTAGCCACAGTGTATGAAGGGTCACATGAGCATGGAGCACTGGGTCTACTGGTGCCAGCTCCACTGATGGGGTTCTCTCTGCCTTGCTAAGGTCTGCATCTGCTTTGAAGGACTCAGGGGACAGTGTCTGCGCATGGGAGCCAAGGCAGGTTAGCTGGTAGGCCAGAAAGTAGATGGGCCTGGGCAATACCTATGTATGGCTCTCAGGATCCAAAAAGGGGTGTGAGTGTAGCATGGTCTGGCCCTTCAGATATCCTGTGGCAAGGGGAAATCAGCAATGAGATTTTTATCCAGTGAATTTGTATCCTACAACCTTGATAAATTCATTTATTAGTTTAGTAGCATTTTTATAGATTTTTTTAGGATTTTCCAGGTAATTATGTCATCTGTGATGATCATGTCATCTGTGGATAAAGACATTTTTACTTCTTTCTCTTCTGTCTATCTATCTATCTATTTTGCCTTTCTATATAGGCTAGTAACACCAGTACAATGTCATATACAAATGGTGAGAGTGGACATCCTTACCTTTATCTCAGTTATTTTACTTTTAAGTATGATGTTAGATATCCTTTATCAGGTTGAGGGAGTTTCTTTTTATTATTAGTTTGCTGAAAATTTTAGCATGAATGAATGTTGAGTTTTGTCATGCTGTTTCTTCATATTTTGAGATGATCATATGGTATTCCTTTTTCAGTCTGTTAATATGGTGAATTACATTGATTGGTTTTGAACATTAAATCAACCTTGCATTTCTGGGATAAACTCCACTTGGTCATGACATGATATACTTTTTATATATTATTGGATTTGATTTGCTCAAAATTTCATGAGGAATTTTTACATCTGTGTTCTTAAGGAATGCAGGTCTATAGTTTTCCTTTTAGTATCAATCTTGTGCTGCCTGTTGTTCAATGTTTATGAACAGTTGTTTCATATATTTTGTTCTATTTTCTAATTGTAGCAGAAGGGAAATTCCTATAGCAATTAATCGTACAATGGGTGGAAGCATAAATGATATGGGGCTTAGAGGAGAGGCTGAATACTCTGAGCACTGACCAATGAGAACAACTGTTAGCAGTGCTGGAGCAGAGACTGGGAGGCCTCCTCTTGTGCCAGGCAGGGAAGACCTTTTCTCTGCTCTTGATTTCCTCAAAGAAGATTTTTTTCCTAAACCCATTTTGGCCCTCTCTCTCTTCTTTTACTTACTTTACCTATGAGGAGGTTCATCAAACCTGGTTGGTATTTTGGGCAAGAATACCTGGCTTACTTCAGTTCTCTTGCCTTCTCTTGGGAGCAAGCCCAGAGGATAATAGGCTGGTATTATAAGAAAGCACATAACCCAGTCCTAGGGATTCAGAGTGCTTACTGAATTTGAAGTGCCTGTGGAACATCCAGTTAGAGATTAGAGATGTCTTGTAGACAGTTGGATATATGAATTTGAAGCTCAAGAAGAGGTCTGTGTTTTACAGCTATGTGAGGATAGTGGGGCTGGGGAGGGTGACTGGTAAGAATGAGTTCCTTGAGGGCAGTGTCTGGCATGAGGTAGAGATCCCATAAAGATTTACTGAACAAATGAATTAATGGATTTGTGAATCTCCATCATTCTGAATGGAAGACAATTCTAAACACTGGGACAAACTCATGCATGTGTAGTAAAGGAAGTTAACTGCATTATGAGTTTATAATTCCTCGACTACCACTGATTAATTTGCTTACTGAATCTTTTATTGATTTTTGCATTTAACAATACTGTGAACTTTTTTTTAAAATAAAAGATGTGCTAAACAAAAATGAAAATGATTTTTGGTGAGAGTAATAGCATATTGTTGGTAAGTTGATAAGAAGTGGTTACACCTGTTATTGTGAGTACAATTCATACTGCTCATATTATTCAGTCAGAGAAATAATACCTAATTACCAATAGGTTATGTAAATTAACATAAGTAGCCTAAAAGATATTATGCTAAGGGATAGAGGAACTAGTTTTGATATACAGGAAAGGAAAATTTGATACTGATTTGACTGTATAACACTACGAATTTTATTACAGAAGATGTTAGCAATTTCTATTAACATTTATATGTGACCTTATTTTCAAAAAATGTTTTGAAATAGAAAAGAGCTTGCGTACATTCACATAAATCTGGTATGTAAGGGGCTTTAATCTGTTACCAGAAGAGAGAAGCAAATTGACTTAATTTTTATACATATTAAACCAATTGTTTCCTCACTTGGGAGCTTTAAAAAAAGAAAATGATCAATATACACATTATGGCCTACTCTACTTGCTATCAGTTATCTATATTTATGAAAAAAGCATTGAACCAGTTAAGTAAACAAGATTTTTTTTCCCAATAGCAGACCACTCTAATGTGACTCTCACACATAATTCACACTTCAGATAGATAAATTGATTTAAAAAAATATGTTGCCCAGGATTTTAGAATTTTATGGAAATTAAAGCATATTAGGAGCTCAAAAAGTACTCCTTGTGGAGGGGAGAAAGTCAATAAGTCTGATTCACATTCCAGTGACATTTAGTTAATGAATGTCATTAAAGAGTATGGGTAGCTTTCTTTTTCTTTGAAAATGAGTTAAAATTTTAATGCAATGAAAAGGATGTCATGAAACTTGGATTTTAGCCTATCTTTGCAACTATCTATAGAATATCAGAGAGTTTAATAACCTCTCCATGTATCTAATTATAAACTCTCCTAATAGTATATATATTTACATTTATTTATACAATCAATAAATATCTGTTGAATACCTAATATATGGCATAGGCTGGTTTAGATTCTGAGGGTACCGTGATGAGCAAGACAGATAAGACCCTCCCTTTAAAGTGCTTACTTTCTAGTTTGGAAAGACAGAAAATAAACCCATAAACTAATATAATATCAAAAAATGATAAGTGCTATGAAGAAAATATGAGGTAACAGGATAAAAAATGATGTTACATTAGACTTGTTGGCCAAGGAAGGCTTTTCTGAGGAAGTAATTTTTAAGCTGAGATGATAGGGAGGAAGCTATTCAAAAATTTGGTGTAAGAGCTTTTCATAATGAACAAATAGCAAATATGAAAGCCCTGTTCTAAGATCATTTAGTGTTCAAAGGCATATAGTGAGAAAAAGAGAGAGAGGTCTGACACAAGGTCAGAGAAGTAGGTGCAGATCATTTTCACCTACAGCTTTGTTGAGGTATAATTGACACACAATAAACTGCATGTTTTAGTTTCCTAGGGCTGCCATAACAAAGTACCACAAACTAAGTGGCTTAAAACAACAGATATTTATTATCTCACAGCTCTAGAGGCCAGAATTCCAAGATGAAGGTGTCTTCAGGGTCACGCTCCCTCTGAAGGTGCCAGGGAAGGATCTGTTCCAGGCCTCTCTCCTAGCTGCTGGTAGTCCTTGGTTTGTGGTAGCATAACTCCAGTTTTCACGTGTCATTCTCCTTGTTCATGTATTTGTGTCCAAAGTCCCCCTTTTTGTAAGGGCATGTATCCAATCGTGTTGGATAGGGGCCTACTCTACTCTAGTGTGATTTCATCTTAATTAATTTCATCTTCAATGACCTTATTTCTAAATAAGGTCACATTCGGAGATACTAGGGGTTAGGACTTCAACATATGAATTTTGAGGGTACATTCAACCCCTAATTCTGCATGTATTTAAAATATACTATTTGATAAGTTTTAATATATGTATATCCTGTGAAACCACCATCACAATCAAGATAATGAATGTACTCTTCACTTCCAAAAATTTCCTCTGCCCCTTGGTAATCCCTTTCTCCTTGCCTTTATCCATCCCCAGTAATCATTAATCTGCTTTCTGTCTTATGATTAATTTATATTTTCTAGAATTTTATATAAACATATTTGTATGGCATGTACTCTTATTTTTGGTCTGGCTTAATATTAAAATAATAGCATAATTATTTTTTTAGATTCCTCATGTCATTACTGTGTCAGTAGTTTATTCTTATTTATTGCTGATAAGTATTCTATTGTATGTATATGCCATAATTTTTTTTTAATCACTATGGATGGCAATTTGGGTTGTTTCCAGTTTGGGGCTGTTAGAAATAAAAATGCTATGTGGTGGTATGCTCCTGTAGTGCCAGTTACTCAGGAGGCTGAGGCGGGAGGATCCCTTAAATTTAGGAGTTTGAGGCTACAGTGAGCTATGACCATGCCACAGCACTCCAGGCTGGGCAATAGAGCAAGACCCCATCTCTTAAAAAAAAAGGTGCTATCAATGTTTGTGTATAAGTCCATGTGTAGACACATCCTTTTATTTCTTTTGAAAAAATACTTAGAAGGGAATGGCTGGGTCATATTGTAGGGATATGTTCAACTATTTAAGAGACTGCCTAACTGACAAAATGGTTGTACCATTTTAAATTTCCATCAGCAGTATATGAGAATTTCAATTGTTCCACAGCTTGACACTTGGTATTGTAAATCTTTAAATTTTAGGCAGTCTAAGAAGTGTGCAGTGTTATGTCACTGAGGTCTTAATTTGCATATCTATAAGACTAATGATGAACATTTTATCTGTTTAATTCCCATCTGTATACTTTGGTGAAATGTCTATTCAAATCTTTTGCTTATTTTTAAAATGGGGTAATTTTTTCTTATTATTGTTTTCCAAATTCTTTATATAGTCTGTATGCAAGTTCTTTATCTAATATGTGATTTGCAAGTTTTTTCTTCCAGTCTGTGGTATATCTTTTTCCTCTCTTAGAATGTCTTTTGAAGAGAGAAGTTCTTAATTCTGATGAAGTTCAATTTATCATTTTTAAAAAATGGGTCATGCTTTTGGTTTATATTTAAGCAATTTTTGCTTAATCCAAGTTTTGCCTAACAAAATTTTTATCCTATTCTTTCTTCTGTAAGTTTGAGAATTTTAGTTTTTACATTTCATGTTAACATTTGTATATGATGCAAGGTATGGATTGAAGTTCTTTTTATTTATTTATTTTTATATATGGATAACTAATTTTTCTAGCACCATTTGTTGAAAATACTATTCATTCTCTACTTAATTGCATTTGTGCCTTTGTTGAAAGTCATTTCAACATATGTGTATGAGTTTATTTCTGGACTGTATTCTGTTCCATTGATCTGTCTGTCTTAACACCACTGTCTTGACACTGTCTTAATTACCATAGTTTTGCAATGTCTTGAAATCAGTAAGTACAAAGTCATCTAACTTATACTTCTTTTCTCAAGCTTTTTTTGACTGTTTCATATATTTTGCATACAAATATGAATTTGGAGTCAGCTTGTCAGCCACTCCAAAAAAGCCTGCTGGAACTTTGATTGGGACTGGGTTGCATCCATAGATAAACTTGGGGAGAGTGGAAATCTTAACAGTATTGAGTGTTTGGATTCATGAGCATGGTATATATCTGCATTGATTTAAGTGTTCTTTAATTTCTCTCAGTTTTGTGGTTTTCAGTGAATAGGTCTTACACATGTTTTGCCAAATATATCCCTATGTATTTCATATTTATTAATGCTATTGTAAATAGTATTGTTTTTATTTCAATATCTGATTATTTTTAAACTCTGATATCTATAGGTAGAAATACAATTGACTTTTGTATAGTAATTTTGTGTCTTGCAACCTTGCTAACTCGTTTATTAGCTCTAGTAGATTTTTGTAGATTCAATGAAATTTTCTACGTAGATGATCATGTTATTTGTGAATAAAATTTTACTCCTTCCTTTCCAATCTGAATGCCATTTTCCCCTTGCCTTGTTGCACAACATTGCATCTCCAGTACAACATTGAATAGATGTGAAAGCAGACATTTTTGCCTTTTTCCTGATCTTAGAGGGAAAAGCATTCCTCTGTCTTTCTATATATCTATATATATAGATATATATTTTTTTGAGACTGAGTCTTGCTCTGTTGCCCGGGCTAGAATGAAGTGGCATCATTATAGCTCACTGCAGCCTCCAACTCCAGGGTTCATGTGATCCTCCTGCCTCAACCTCCCAAAGTTCTAGGATTACAGGTGTGAGCCACCATGCCTGGCCCTTGTAATATTAAGTATGATGTGAACCATAGGGATTTTTTGTTGATGTCTTTTATTAAATTTGGAAGTTTTCTTCTATCTTTTGTTTGCTGAGAATTTTGTCAGGAATGTATGTTGCATTTTGTTAAATGCTTTTGTGTGTGAGAATGTGTGTGTGTGTTTTCATTGAGATGATCTTTTTTGTTGTTGTTCTGGTAGTATGATGGATTCCATTGATTGAATGCAAATAAACCTTGCATTCCTGGAATAAACTCCAGTTGGTCATGATGTATTATCCTTTTTTTTTTAAATTTCAGAATATTATGGGGGTACACACATTTTGGTTACATAATTTGCTTTGTTTATCCAAAGGAAAAAAGACATTTTATAAAAAAGACGCTTGTATTCAAATGTTTACAGCAGCACAATTCATAATCACAAAGATGTAGAAATAACCCAAGCACCCACCAATACATGATTGGATTAATAAAATGTGGTCTATGTATACAATGGAGTGCTATTCAGCCACAAAAAAGGTGATCTAGTATCTTTTGTATTATCCTTTTCATACATTGTTTTATTCAGTTTGATAAATTTTTTGAGAATTTTTTCATCTATGTTCATTTCATGAGGGTTATTGGTCTGTAGTTTTCTTTTCTTGTAATGTCTTCTGTATGAACTCTAGGTGCCTTGGGCTCCATGGATTCCCAGGTCCTGCTCCTCAATTTGGCAATACTTCTGGCTTCTGCCTTGGTACCCCTCCCTGTACCATGGCCCAGAAACTTGCTCCAGGCAATTTCTCCTTGTTTGTTTCCCATCTGTCTGGGATCACTTTTTTTGTTGTTATCTGTTGTCTAACATGTATAGAAACATTATTTCACATATTTTGCCCTGTTTTATAGTTATTTTAGGTGGAAGAGCAAATCTGGGTCAGAAGTGCAAGTTCAATCTGCCTGGATTCTTTTAACAGGATTAGATCATGTACATGAGGGCCTATGTAGAAAGAAAATCACTACCCAGATGTATGATATTTATTATAATTCTATTATGGTAACAGGCAAAGTGTATATCAGTTACACATTGTATATATATTGTCTAATATATATATCTCAGAAATATGTATATAAATCCACTAAAAACTGAGTTCTTGAACCAATGCTTTATACAAAATAGGCACTAGATCCATTAGAAACACACATCTAAAATTCCCTGGTCACCATACTCTTGTTTTAGTAGCTTGCCTGGAATCACTTGAAGCAGGTTAAGCTTGGCACCCTCATTTTCACTTTCCTCATTTCAAAGTTCTCTTACTGCATAGTAGATCATATTCCCAAGACTTGGGGGTTCCTGGAATGGCCATTTCTGGTATATATCTGTTAAATTAAACTAAATGTGGCCTGAGGATGCTTCTGTGCTGTGAGTTCCTACATAATGAATTGCAACCTAACTTAGTATGTAAACTAACTGAAAGCCTAACTTACTGTGTAGTTTTATATCAATGGCTGAGTTCCAGCACATCACAGCAGCTGAACTTCAGTCAATCACAGGCAGACAACTGGCCAGGCCCACTGAGCTGTAATGAATCAAACTGTTTCTGGACCTCACTTCCATTTCTGTCTATAAATGCTTCCTGCCCACCTTGTGGAGCACAGCTCTCTGAATCTCTTCTGGTGCTGAGGGCTGCCCGGTTCAGCATTCAGCAATCATTCTTTGCTCCATTAAACCCCATTAAATTTAATTTTTCTAAAGTTATTCTTTTAAAATATCCTAAACTCGTCCTTGATCTTTCCATCATCCTCCAGGGAGATTCACCTAAATCAGGCCTCATTTTTTTCTTTTACTTTCTTTAGCAATAAAGACTAGGATAAGTGGAGACAAATGAAGTTGTCAAAAACCTATAATAATATTTGTAATTTATTGAGCATCTCTCATATGTTCTAAATATTTTCTCTAGTTCTCTTAAAACCACGAACCATGAGGAGGGCCTTGGGGAATCAGAGAAGGCTATGCAAAAGAGTTGCTTTCTCAGGTAAGCCATGAAAGATGAGTAGGAGTTAGGTGACATGAGGCATGGAGTAGGGGACCAGGCGTGTGTTCCATACAGAAAGAATGGCATATGAAAGGGTTTGGAGGCAAGAAAAAAATGTGACTGCTTTGAGGAACTCATTTCAGTTTGGCTGAAAAACAAAGTAGAGAAAGGGTGTGAGAAAATAGGAGGAGGGATTGGAGAGGAGGGAAACATGAAACTGGTTTGCTAAAACAGATTGTGAAGTGTTTTATAAAGGACACTAGGGATTTTGGACATTTTTTGTGGGCATGAGAAATTCCTATTGCATTTTTGGTGTATTACTTTAGTTATAGTGAGGGAAATGGGTTGCAAGGAGTAAAACTGAATTATAGCCATGGAGATGGAGAAAAGTATACATTGGTTCCAAAAATTCAATAATTATTCATGTATTCCCTTAGCCATTTATGCATTCAAGAAATATATTGACTGTCTACTACATAGTAGGCATTCTAAGTTTGTTAAACAAATATACTGAATTATCATAAATTAGCTATCATTTATTAAGTGCTTATTATGTGCCAGGCACTGTGTTAAGTGCTTTTTAGAAACATCGCTAATATCTTTTAATAGGTGAAGAAACTGATAAAGCAAGGTCAAGCATGCCATGTCATATAGCTAGTAAATGGCAGAGCCAGAATTTGGTCTCAAACCAGTTTGACATCTTGCCAGATTTGGCCATGTTATTTAAACAGTGACTGTTTTACACATGTAAATTTTACTTAACATCTTTTAAAATCCAAAGAAAAACAATAAAATATTTTGAGCTAATTAAAAATTTTGTTTTTATCAGCAACCTATGTGCCAATTACTCTGGATTTCCAAAAAAACAAGTTGCCTTTACTTTATATATGAGGAATAATTTTATATATCTCTACATGAGCACTCAAGCCCCAAATAAATTTTCATTCCCAAGACTGACTTAGATGATACTAGAGAGTTTTCTTAATTCGATTTTTCCCATTTTGTGTCTATCCTTTGTTAATACTAATAAGGGATATATTTAAAAGAGTAATTTTATTTTGAAATAGGGGAGAGGAAAATGCATGCTTCAATAATGTCAGAGGTTCCAGGGGAAAATATTGTGCACTTGTTCGTCTAAACACATTTTATTTGGGGTTCAGTATGAATTTTCAAAAGATGTTTTTCAGATAAGAAAGCAGTAATTCAAATGCAATTATATAAACAAGAAGATCAGAGGGGAATTATCCTGAAGGGTATAAAATGAACCAAGAGCTTTCAGTCTGGGTCATCACAGCATCCGCTCACCAATGCAAGATAAGGTAGGTGTCTATACTGAGAAGGCTCTGTGAAATAAAATGTACTTATGCTAATTTTCTTTCATTTTTCACCATTTTATCATTTATTTTAAAATGGCAAATGCTGAGAGATAATTTACTTCAATAGCCTCTAAAAATTTTAATTATTGCTGCAAATTGTTTAGTAATGGGTAAAGGTGAGCGAACTACATACATAAGGATATGAAAAAAAAAAATCCATTGACTTAAAGGAAGAGAAACAGCTGGTCAGTTCCCTAATGAAGAACAACTGATGTGCATGGCTTTCTCCCATTTACGTTTTGATTGAAATATTTTATCAATTGAATAATCTGTGTATTAAATCCTCTCAATTACTATACTAATGGTGATCTTTGATGAAAATATACTTCTGGGAAATCTTAGTAAATTCAGTTTCGAGTACCTGCAGGGGTAATATACTGTGTATTACAAAGTCTTTTTAGGTATTTAACAGCTAACCCCCCTTGGATAGTATCCAATACACACACCTGCTGTATATTACTCTCTAGAGAAATATGCTGCTTTAGTGACATTCCAGGATCGTTCATAGGATGGGCAATTGACTCTTTTTATGGTATAGTAAGAAATTTGGAGAGAAAAGATTGATGAAGTAAATTAGAGCAGAGAGGAATGTGTTTATTAAGAATGAAAGTAAAGCAAAAAGAAGAGAGAAAAGGTGGAGGAAGGGACAAAGGAAAGAACATATCTTGGAATAAGAAGATATGTTGAAAATGGGGATATATATGGTTATGCATCTAAAGAAGGCATCTCATTTTTTAGGGACTGCCTAAAATCATGCCTTCTGTGTTTAAGTGCTCAATAAATTATTTATGGTGATTTCAGAACAAGCAGTTAAGTTGCAGAGATGAGAACCCAGGTGACAATAAACAAGAAATTGTGACAGATCATATAGGAAGGTATTAATTAACACTGATTTAGATAGTGTTATATAGTTATATAATCTTTCTTATATAGAATGCCAAGTGCTTCACATGCATTGACTTATTCTTTATATGATTTTAGGAAGGGGCATCTGGAAAAATGAAAGCACAAAGATATTGTTCAGTTCCATACAACTGCAATTAAATCTGGAAGCAGAATTCTAGATCACTAACTCATAGCAATCTTAATGTCAAGGATCTGACACTAATTTATCATATAGATTCACAGACTATTTGTACTACACAGACCATGATTATCTTCTGGTTCTAAGTCTTCCTCTGTATAGATGAGGAAATTGAGGTCCAGAAAGATTTTGTGGGTGAAGTTTTACTATTTATAATAAAGAAGTAAAGGAGAAAGAATAGTTCTTTCTTTACAGCCACAGAGTTGTACAGCTACTGTGGCTGGTAATTCACTTTTATTTTTTGCTTTTGTTAGTTTAGAGTTCTACATTTATAAGAGAAACTTCAAAAAATATACAGAGTGTCCATAGTGAATATGGTAACAATGGAAAACAGTTCCAAAACAATTTTTCATCCTACATTTTAAAATAGGTCAGTTGTGCTTGTCTCTTTTCTATTTTGCAGATGGGGAAATAAGGCCCAGACAGATTATATATTTTAGTCAGTTTCTCACAGATCCATGTAAGAATTTTGTTCCTCAGTTTCTAGACCAATATTCTCATTACTTGGTCAACACAAATCTAGTTTATATAGAATCACAGAGCTAGACGTTAAAATATGTGAAGGTAATTTTTTCCTATGACAAAAACTCAGTAGCTGGCTGTCTAGGTGGGTAAGAGGTATAATGATCATGATGGATGAGTATTTTACATCATTTACCCGGTAGGTATTTTTAAGATCCTGTAGAGGATCTTCTAGGTCTGTGCCTCTAAAATAATGGAACCAACTCTATACCACAGAAGGAGCTCATATTTGAGAAGCACTTGAGAATATTGGAGCACTTACTCCATGAGTAAGAAATTCTTATGTTTTTGCTTCCTAATTCAAATACAAAAAAACTCCAAGGAATGAATGAATACACAACATTTTGTTTAAAAGAGTTCACCAGAAAACCCTTCTTATTTTAACCTTTTATACCAAAAAGTCTTCCTAAAATGGGTTAGTTTATTTCCTCATCTATTCGGAAGTAAGTGAAGTTAAACATATGGAAATCTTTGATAATTGTGGGTCTCAGAATCATAGCTTGGATTATTTCAGAGCACATAGAACAATCTATATTTTTATTATTTATATTCCTACTCAGTTCCTCCACTAGACTGTCAGCCCTCTGGGTAAAGGATCATATCTTATCCATTTGTGTCTCTCAGTGCCTGGCTCGGGTGCTCAATATATGTTCATCTAATTTATTTGCAATTCTCATTCTAGGAATAGGAGATTGGTGAAATGAACACTAATCCCTGGAATTTTACATTTAAAATAAATCACTGGTAACCTGTGTAATGTGGTTTTCATGGTTTCTTATAAGTTGATTGAAAACAAATTTTGGTTAACTGAGGCTGAGTCTATGAGGTTTCAGTTAACAGAGGTTTTAGAGTATGCAGCTTAAAGATGCTGTTGGGATATAATTTGAAAAAATCTTGATACTTTTTTGGTGATTGAATAAAAATGTTTAGTGAATTATAATTTATTTAATAAAATAAGCAAATAAGTTTACGTTCATAAATAACAATACCACTCTATTAAGGCATATATTTTCTTTACTGACAATGATATCTAAGAAGGAAAAAAAAAATCCAAACATACCTAACTAGCTGTACAATATTTGTAAGACAAAAAAATCTTCTTAATCCTTGATATGATCAGCTTACATGCAAAAAGTCTGAAATTTGATTACCCTCCCTCAGTAGTAGAACTAAAATAATTATGTCATAACATTATCCAGCTCATTACGATGTCCAGTTGATATTGAACAAGTTCTTCATCACACAGGCTCTATTGAGATGGATGTTCTACTTCTGCCTGAGGCACTGTGGACTTTCTGTTGTCTTCTATGTAGCCAAAAATTATTTAATGTTCCTGGCTAACCCATAATGGAGCTGACATCCTTGATTATATTATTCTCATTATGTCAGCTTATATTTTTGCCTCTATACTCTTTTTGAAGTAATGAATTCCATATACCTTCTTTTTTATTTTTTTATTTATTTTATTTCAGCATATTATGGGGGTACAAAAGTTTAGGTTACCTATATTGCCCTTGCCCCCTTCCTCCCCGCCGAATCAGAGCTTCAAGCATGTCCATCCCCTAGACGGTGCGCATCACGCTCATTTCCATATACTTTCTGTGTAAAATAATCCTTTACTTTTTCCAACTCTACTTCTTTTTTTTTTTTTTTTTTTTTTGAGACAGAGTCTCGCTTTGTTGCCCGGGCTAGAGTGAGTGCCGTGGCATCAGCCTAGCTCACAGCAACCTCAAACTCCTGGGCTTAAGGGATCCTACTGCCTCAGCCTCCCGAGTAGCTGGGACTACAGGCATGTGCCACCATGCCCGGCTAATTTTTTCTATATATATATTTTAGTTGGCCAGATAATTTCTTTCTATTTTTAGTAGAGACGGGGTCTCGCTCT
>JAQIFY010002266.1:0-13476 GCA_028533085.1 Varecia variegata | reverse complement strand
TCAGCACTTAAAATGTAAAATTTTGTTTCTTTTTTCTGACTCAGAGGTCTCCCCTGTCACACATTCATTCACCTGGTGCTCTAATCTAATGGTTCTCAGCTCTCACTGTGCATTGGAATTACTGGGGAGCTTTAAAGAAATTGATGCCAGAGTCCCACTGCAGATATTCTGATTCTGGTCTGGAGCGACTTATAAGTGAGAAGTAATGAGGGACTGCACTCAGGCAGGGGCAGTGGAGCTGCAGGGACAGCTGTGAGATCTATTTACGACAGCACCATCCAATAGAACTTTCTGAAGTGATGAAATGTGCTTTCTGTTTGCACTGTCCAGTTTGGTCCACAAGCCACATGTGATTGTTGAGCATGTGACATGTAGCAAGTGTGATTGAAAAGTGACGAAACTTTTAATTTAATAACTTTAAATAGCTACAAAGCACTCATGGCCACCTTATTGGACAGTGCAGATTTAAGTGGCAGAATCAATAGGCCCTGCTTGCCTAGGAGTATGGAGGAGAGGGAGGAGTTAAGCAGAACCTCAGACTTTCTACCCTCGGTGAGGGGTAGGTAGTAATACTTCTGTTATGGGGAGTAGGGTGGGGGCAAGTGAGTATGCGATTTTTACATTAGAGCCTCAGAAATGACTAGCATATGGCACAGTGCCTGGCCTGTTATGGGTGCTCGATCCATGATGGATTGTTTCAGTGAGACTTGGTAAGGATTCACAGTATAAGTACAGTCTAAAGCTGCAGTCCTCAACCCCTGGGCCATGGACCAGTACTGGTCCTTGTCCTGTTAGGAACTGGGCCTCACAGCAGGAGGTGAGCAGTGGGCGAGTGAGCTAAGCTTCATCTGTATTTACAGCAGCTCCCCATCGCTCGCATCACTGCCTGAGCTCTGCCTCCTGTCAGATCAGCGGTGGCATTAGATTCTACATTATGGTGAGTTGTATAGTTATTTCATTACATATTACAATGTAATAATAGTAGAAATAAAGTGCACAATAAATATAATGCACTTGAATCATCCCGAAACCATTCTCTCCCTGCCATCCATAGAAAAATTGTCTTCTTTGAAATCAGTCCCTGGTGCCAAAAAGGTTGAAGACCGCTGGCCTTAAGTCCAGAAGTTCGAGGATGCAGTGAGCTATGTCATGACACACTGCATTCCAGCCTGGACAACAGAGCGAG
This sequence comes from Varecia variegata, assembly GCA_028533085.1. Lineage (NCBI taxonomy): Eukaryota > Metazoa > Chordata > Mammalia > Primates > Lemuridae > Varecia > Varecia variegata. The sequence goes on along the minus strand of JAQIFY010002266.1, from coordinate 12,290 downwards.
ACCCTGTCTCTAAGAAAATGAATAAATAAAATAAAGGTGTCTCTGTGAATAGTTTTTCTTCCTGTTAAATCTTTTTTCTTTCTCTCTTTTTAAAAATCAGGTATCAAATTGTAGTGGAAATAATCCAAGCGACTACAATTAGCAGCTTTCCCCAACTGAAGAGGCACAAGGGTAAGAACCAGTTTGTTTTCCTCAGTGACACGTTAATGGCCCTAGGTCTATCCACCACCCCCCTTCTCTCTCCTGTCTGATTTTTGGCAATATGAGCTTTCTTTTGGCTTACATTTAAATATTTCAAGTTTATTAAAACATTAAATTATTAAAATAATATAATAGCATTAGAGAAAGTAAATATAATTTCATCCTAACAAAAACCTTTGTGTTTCTGTTATTCCCTTATAAACTTTATACATCTGTAGACATAATTTTTAGAAGGTTAAAATCATTGGATATATAGTGTTTCTGTTCTGTTTTTAAATTAAACATGATTACATGATTTTTTCATATGTTGAAATTTAATTTTAATATTCATTAATATTTCTATCTTGAAAAATTATAATCATTTAAATGACTCCAGTGTTTCATAATTTACTTAATCTTTTCCTTTTAAGCATTTGGATTATTAGTAGTTTTTTTTTCCGCTTTCCACTCTTGTGTTGTAGATTAAAAAAAAAAAAAAGTCTTTTTTTTTTCCTGTTTATTTCTCTTCAAATGAAGTAAGATTTTTACCCAGACTTGACACTAAGGAATAATTAAGGTATGAGGATGGCTCTCAACTCCCTATAGTTTGCCTGATAATAAAACATTCCCCCTCACATAAATGAAGTTGGAGAACATGTTAAAATCTAGGCAGAGCAGGTCTTGATTCGCAGGTAAGAGGCAACAAACAACTACTTTCCCCTTGTAGAGTAGACTTCCCACAAGACTCTCCAGACCTGCCCAAGTGCCTGTTAGGGAGCAGAGGGCTAAAAGAAGAGGGAATAGTTGGGCCATGACAGGCTTCCAGGCTTCTCATTAGAATACAGCGGCAAAAGGAAGCTCAGGCTGGAGACTTGTCTCCCTGTGTCACTGACAGAAGGTAGGCACGTGTATAAAGCAAGTGAAGGTGGACCATGGAGAGAGACACTAATTCTTAATCTCAGCCCAGTAAGGAAGACTGTACAAATACGGTCATTCAGCAGTGTTTACTGAGCCCCCACTAGGTGATAATCGTACAGTAGTAAACAAACAAAATCTATGCATTCCGTGTCCCTAAAGGAGGCTGGGAGGCAACCAGACAATAAACAAATGAAATACACAGTATTTCAGACGATGTGTGCTTGGAGTAAAACAGAGTGGGTAGGGAAAGGGAAGAGGTGTTGGGGTTCTGCTGGAAAGGAGGCTAATTTTGCATTCACATAGAGAGCTGGGGAAGATCTCCCCTAAATGGGGACCTCTGAGCAGTGATCTGGGAGCCTGAGGGTATCTGGGGAAGGGGAGCTCAAGACCCTAAGGCAAAAGCTTGCAGTGTTTGAGGAAGCTGATGTGGCTGAAGAAAGGGCTCAGTCAGTGGAGTGAAGCCAAGCATGAGCCCAGAGGTGGCTGGGAGCCAGCCACAAAGGGCCTCACTGGTGCTGTGGGGGCTTTGGCTTTCACTCTCAATGAGGAAGGACGTCTTGATAGGCTTTTGAGCTGAGGAGACTTGATCTGATGAATTCCTGCAAGAGGACAGGCTCTGTTCCTCTCCTTTTGCTCACCGTTCTTGCAGAGAAGATGCTTCACTTTCAGACCGTTTGACCCATACTTCAAAGAGACTACTAGAGAGCGATGTCTTCTTGCCACCATTATCTTTTTTTAGTGCCCCTCCTTGTTGTTATGAGTTTAATCAGAAAAATACCTTTCTTATTTTGTTACTCTATTAGTTTGCTTGGGCTACCATTCTATAGTACCACACACCAGCTGGCTAAACCAACAGAAATTTACTTTCTCGCAGTTCTGAGGCTGCAAGAGCCTCCAACAATCAAGGTGTTGGCAGAGGTGGTTCCTTCAGAGGGCTGTGAGGGAAGGGTCTGCTCCTGGCCTCTCTTTGGCTTGCAGATGGCTGCCTTCTCCCTGCGTCTTCACATCTTCTTTCCTTTGTACCTGTCTTTCCTTTGTGTCTACGTTTCCTATTCGTACAAGGACGCCAGTCCTATTGGATTAGGGCCCATGCTAATGACCTCATTTTAACTTGATAGCTAACCTCTGCAGAGACTTTATCTCTAAGTAAGGTCACATCTGAGGTACTATGGGTTAGGACTTCAACATATGAATTTATTTTGGGGTGTGGAGGACACAATTCAGCCCATAGAAGTATGCTACTAGACATTCTCTGTGACACTTGTTTCTCTCATGTCTCCGTTTTCCATCTAAGCTGTCCTCACAACTGTCTTAGTGATCGTGGCTTCCGACTATTCAAGCATTGAGGGAAAGAGCAACAAACTAAGCACACTTGGGGCCTTGCAGCTATTTTGCCTTGGGACAGCAACCATGGGAGACTGGTTTCATTACTTCTCTGAGGTTACCCTTAGCAGTGATTATCGTCACCACCCTCTGTGTCTACATATAGTATGGTGCCCCAGAGGAGTTCGGTCTTCCTGCTCTCTGCAATGTTAAACTGCCAAGGTTAGCTCTTTCATGTTAAGTATTTAGCATGAAATTTTAACGTGAGAATGTGTGCTCATTTTATATATATAAGGACAAATTAAGTGGCAAGAAGTTACTCTTAATGTAGAGTATTCTGCTTGAATTTTAATTATAACTGAAGTATTTGATTTATTCTAAGTACTAGTTTCTGTCTACCTTAAATAATCAAAAAGGTCAGAATTTGAGCTTAAATAAACTCTCTTTAAAGTTTGAGGACTGCAGCGGGGACACAAATCCAAGTTGCCTTGGGGAGTGCTCTAGAGAACAAAAGAGGCTCAAGTTTTTAAAGAGAAAAAGGATGAATCATGAGAGCAGACGATTACGAAAGTTGTTCATTGGGAATTCTTACAGGTTTACAGAAATCACACTGGTTAGTTTTTGGCTGTACATAGTTGTACTATAGGGTGTATGGCATTTTGTGGCTGCCCAGCATTGGTTCTTTTAGAGCCCATATATCAAGAGGCTTCCAGAGGTAATTATTTATTTAGCTCAAGGACGAGTGAGATGTGAAGCTATTACTTTCCAAATACCTTTCTGGGCCTGATAGGGGCTTGCATTCCTCAGATAAAAGATTTTCTTTCTTATTTCCTCCCTTTTGATCAAAATCTTTCTTCTTGAAAGCACTGATGATCAAAACCTCAGTGTCAAGGTGTATCTCATTGCCAGGAAGGCTCATTCCCCAATAGTCCTATCGCTCATCAAGGGAAGAAAGGAGACTTCTCAGTTAGGAAATTTTAAGAGCACCCAAAAGCCGATTTGGAATGGCATCACAGAGTAGCAAAAATGAGACCTCAGTCAAGTCATCGATTTATATAGCTGCTACTGCTGGTTGAATCATCTCTGGTGTTCGGAATTCCATGATTTTGGTATTCTTGGAAGAAGTAATACATAAGGATTACAATCAAAAAGACAATTTGTATGCCAGAATGGGGAAACAAACAAACAAACAAACAAAAAAAACCCTGTTCCGTTAGTGAGCTAGCTAAATATGTCATGGAGAAAATTAAATCTAGGTTCTTCTTTAGAGACTTGTAGCCAGGAAACAATTCCAGATTTAGTCTAAATTGTAGGCAGATACTAAAAACTCAAAAATAATGGTCAGGGCTAAAATCTAATGACAGGTATGTTATAGTTTTACTCTGAAACATAATTTTTCTCTCTGCAATTCCCCATTTCTACTAAAGATAATCTTAGTAGGACCAATTTTCTTGGGAAAAAAAAAAGTTTTAGTATTATATTTGGCCTGTTGTTTGCATAAAGTGCAACAAGAATAGTGATTGGCTATATAGGCTCCTTTTAAAGTTGGCTTTGCTGGAGCTTTTTCATGATGAATTTCAGATTAGACTTTTAAAAGCCTCTCAAGGGTAGGAAGTCACGCCAAGGATTCAACATCAGACTGTGCCTGTAATACCTGTATGAATTGGTTGAATTCCTCTTCTTGAGGTCCCAAAATATCCTGCGGTTCCGGGGCCCGTCAGAAAGTGACATTCTTTACTTACTTTACAACTGGAGGGCAGTGCATCTAAATTTTTAAAAAATCAAGGATCCCACTTTTACACTGAATCTCAGTCCCTGCAGAGAAGAAAACACCATGACACTGGACTGCACAGGCTTCCACAGTGCACCTCACCACAAGGACATTCCCCTGGGGCTGGTGACTCTGCAATCAGCCCATCCCCCATGGGAGTCCTATCCCTTGGTGGTGAGTACTCTCACAGCCCCAAGTGTTCAAACCTGCCTTTTTATCTGTAAACACTCAAAGAAATGAGTACCTCCTTGTAACAACTATTTATTGCAACCACTGTCTGCCATCTCCAAAACTGCAGCCCTTGCCAGTGATCTGCCAGTCATTGCATACCCAAAAGTTGTATTCTCTCACAGTGCAAAGTAATCTCTGGTACCCCTAAAATACAAAGAGATCAGGTAATGTAATGCAAAAGAGAGAAGAGCTTTACACATGTGAAGAAGCTGTCCATGACTTGTCAGGCTACACAGGAAGACATAAAATCCCCCCAGAGGGGTGAGTGGCACCTTTTTCTGTGTTCCTTAAGGGGTCCAAGTCATTAGAAGTCTCATAGATTTCTTCATGTGGTACAGAAGACAGCAAGAGGAAGGAGGAGCTTGAATATCAGCTTTTAATTAAGCTAACCTTTGACCATAGAGCTCTTTTTAAAAACATCCTTTTAAATCTCTTATTATCAGATTTTGGCTAGGAAAAACAGCTGATATTCCTGGCTTTTGAACTTTTTTAAACTAAAGGGGGAGGTGGTGCAGAGCTCAGGAGGTGATACACGGCCCATTTCCTAACAGGCCACAGCCTGGGGTTGGGGACCACAGCTTTGGAGGATACCTTATTCACCAGAAATGTGTCTTCAGTTACTCAACATTTTTTGAATGCCATTGTGTATTAGGTACAGCAGTGCAATAAAAAAAACCTGTCCTTCACCATAAGGAGATCATAGTCTAATTTGTAGACACACATACAAAGTGATAGTACAATTTGATAAGTACAGGGAGAGTTGCATGTTCAGGATTTGGTAGTGGCACAGATGTGTAGAGTGGTCAGCTCTACCTGGAACAGAGGTCAAGAAAGGCTTTTCTTTAAGAGTAATACTGAGTTGAGTCAAAGATTGAGTGGCTTTCATTTGCTTCTGGGCTTGTCAGGGGGATGTGGGTAGATGGTGCCACTTGTACATATGCAAAGAAGAAAGTTGTGGTACAGCCTCGTGTGTATAGTTTATGTCATGTGAGACACTGTGCTGGTGCTTGGCATGCAGTGGACAGATGAAGCTTGATAGGTAGACAAGGGCCAATCCTGAAGGGCCTTGAAGTCATCCTAATTAGTCTGGACTTAATCCTGTAGAGCAGTGGTTCTCAAAGTATAGTGTGCATCCAACTCACCTGAAGGGCTTGTTAAAAGGCAGATTGCTTGGCCTCACCTGAAAATTTCTGATTCTGTAGATCTAGAGCGAGTCCTAAGAGTTTGCATTTACCCACAGATTCCCTAGAGATGCTTGTGCTGCTTATCCAGGAACACATTTTGAGAATCATTGCTATAGATGATACAGAGCCATTGATGTATTTGCGTTTTAGTACCCAACTTCTAGCTTTTTATTTATAACTAGACTACAGAGAACAGCTGGAGTAGTGGAGAAATGGTTTCTTCTCTGCTGTTCTGAATCCTGAAATGTTATCAAGAACAGTTAAGGTGATTCAAGAATAATGTTCATTCAGCTGACTACAACAAAGGACATGAAGTTGATTTGAGTGGGCTGGAAACTGCTATATATAAATAGTACACACTTGGGAGTGATAGATTGGGAGGCTCTGCCTTTTTATTCATTTTGTAAAATTGTGAATCTTGCCCAAGTGTAACTAAACAATTTTTTTTTAAGTATAGCTAAACAGTTTTGGAATTTAATGTATCAAGTAGAACTGTAGGAGAACTGTGGAATATATCAAATATGTATAAATACATACACAAACACAGTGCTACTTGCTGATAAGCAAAATGATTTCCATTAGGATTTTTTTTTTTTTTTTGAGACAAGATCTCCCTTGTCACCCTGGCTAGAGTGCGGTGTTGTCATCATAGCTCACTGCAACCTCAAACTCCTGAGCTCAAGTGATCCTCCTGCCTCAGCCTCCCAAGTAGCTGGGACTATAGGAGCATGCCACCATGCTTGGCTAATTTTTCTGTTTTCAGTAGAGACAGGGTCCTGCTCTTGCTCATGCAGGTCTTGAACTCCTGAACTCAAGGGATCTTCTTGCCTCGGCCTCCTTGAGTGCTAGGATTACAGGTGTGAGCCACTGTGCCTGGCCAGGAATTATTTTTTAATGATATTATGTAGCTTCTTTGTCCAATCTAGAATTTAAAGGTGTCCCTGCCTGAAAGAAGTGAGCTAGCTCATCTGTGGACTCTAGTGGACCTCTTGGGATCTTTTCTAATGCTTTGATGTGATCTGATTTTATAGCATAGCAGTAAAGTGATACAAACAGTTCCTAGCTGATTTGAATGACCTAAACTTACAAAAGACATGATGATTCAAATATGTGTGCCTCCCCAAATTCACCTAATCACCAAGGTGATAGTATTAGAAGATGGAGCCTTTGGGAGGTGATTAGGTAATGAGGGTTCCACTCTCATGAATGGGATTAGTGACTATGATATTTTGAGATATATATTTATATATATTTATATTTTATATTTACATTTATATTTTATATTGGTCTCTGTTCCTAGTTCCTGGCTTATAATTCCCATAACCCTTATTACAGTCTTTTGTTATAATGTTGGGGCATTTTAAGCCTCAGAAGCAGGCCTCAGGAAATAGAATTTCTCTTTCTTAACTTCTCCTGTCCTCCTTTCACCTGCCCAAGGCAGAACTGTAATCTGATTGTGGGCCATAAGACCCTCATTCCAGAGGGTCCTGCCCCATACCCTGGAGGAAGGAATGCACAGAGAGGCCCTTTTTGCCCTTTTTGACATTTGACGTGGTTGTCTTCAATCATGCCTATCCAGTGAAGTCTCCATAAAAGGCCCAAAGAGAACAGGGTTCAGGGAGCTTCCAGATAGCTGAACACATGGAGGTTCCTGGGGGCAGTGCACCCAGGGAGGGCCTAGAAGCTCTGCACCCCACCCCTTTCCCCATATCTCACCCTGTGCATCTCTTCATCTGTTTCCTTTGTAATATCTTTTATAATAAACTAGCCACTCTAGCAAATTAATCAAACCCAAAGAGGGGGTCTGGGAACCTCAACTTAAGCTGGTTGGTCAGAAGTTCACAAGGCCCAGACTGTGACTAGTGTCTGAAAGGGGGGCAGTCTTGTGAGACCGAGTATCCACCTGTGGGATTTGAGGTTATCTCCAGATAGATAGAGTCAAAATTGAATTAGCGGCACCTAGCTGGTGTCTGCTGCTTGATGTAAGGGGGGAAGAAAACTACCATACACTGGGTCACAGCAGTCTTCTGTGTTGATTGTTGTGCTGTGAGAACAGAGGAAAAACAGTTTGAGTTGGTTTTTCCTAATAGTGCCTTTATAAAAGAGGCACCAGAGAGCTGCCTTGCCTCTTCTGTCCTGTGAGGACACAGCAAGAAGACACCAAATCTGCCAGTGCTTTGGTTTTGGACTTCCCAGCCTCCAGAACTGTGAGAAATAAATTTGTTGTTTGTGAGCCACCTAGTCTATGGTATTTTGTTAGAGCAGCCCGAATGAACTAAAACCAGACCTCAGTCTCCTTCCCTGCCCAGCCTTCTTACTGTGAGTCCTTCCTTCCCAGTATCACCACCCAGCCCCCATCTGTCCTCTGTGTTGGAAAACTAAGGGCTCAGGCACTTACATTACACTGTTTATAGTATCATGATTTTATAGCCAACTCTACTCCCAATCTCTTCTCCAAGAAAACCTTAGTCATTGCATATTCTAACACCTGCCTTTTATACAAATGAAGTTCAGGTCCAGAGATGTTAAACAACTTACTTAGTTTGAATAGAAATAGTTAGTTATACACAGATCCAGAACTTGAACCCAGGTCTTGTGATTTTAGTCTCAGACTCTTTCTGTTGTGCTGCTGATTCACACAGGTAGATGTTATGAGAGTCATGCTCAAAACTCAAGCATTGTATGGGCTAGACCTGTGCTCTAAGTGTGTATCTCAAGTCTGTTCAACTCACAGTGGTTATTTGGGAACAGGGTTCTGCTTGTAATTTTATATGTGGATTTGATTGATATGTTATTATTCCTTTAAATCTGTATTGCAAGCCTGTTGGAGGGCCTTAAACCAAAGGAAGTGCTAGAAGTTCTAGCACTGGAGACATTAAAGGAAAGAAAGAAAAGGCATGCAGTAGGCATGCCGTGACTAGGCTGCACAAGGTCTGTGAGGTCTCTACTCTTCTCCATTATAAAGTGAGTGGTTCTGCCATCAACTCCTGCTATGATTTCTGCTTATTCCTCAAATATACTTTGCACTGAAGTGGAGTGACACTTTAAACTATGGAATTTCAGGTGTTTGGTGTGATAAGAAAATCCCATTTGTTCTTTTTAAAAAAAGAACATACCAGCCTCAAGTTGAAAAGTAAGGTAAATATTTCTTGAGTTCCTGGGCAGCTTTTGAGGTGATTTCCAGGTAATTTTGAAGCACTTTGTGATGATTGGTCATGACTGAGAATTGCAGCCAGCTTCATGTTAAGAAGTCAAGTATCATTTTCTCATTTTGAATCGTAACTAGTCCCTAAGTAAATATATACTCATTTCTTGAACTCCTCTGTCAAGCAGATTTAGTAAAACTTGTAGTTAAATGTACAAGAAAGATTCAGAGGCTGGCCAGTCCGGTAGTGTGCGTGCAGGTTGAGGAATGCAGATCTAGCATTTTCTAATGAGGAAGTCCCTGTTCCTTATGTTGGTGGCCTGGGTCTTGCGAGAAAACCTGTGCATCCTGGGGAGAGAGTGGAGAAGAGAATCCATGTTGAGGAGTCGGGAAATGGGAGGAGTGTGTGGCCATGTCCTCTTCATGGTCACAGAGGCTGTACCTCTGTATCAGTACTTCACAATGGGGCTGGGTGGCAGTGGGGAGGGAGGAATTTGCTTCCCAGGGGACATTTGACAACATTCTGGAGACATTTTTAGTTGTCATCTCTGGGGGAAGGGATGCTACTGGCATCTAGTGGTAGAGGCCAGGGATGCTGCTAAACGGCCTACAATACACAGGACAGCCCCCACCACACAGAATCATCCTGCCGGCAATGTCAGCAGTGCTAAGGGTGAGAAACCCTACTCTATGCTCCCCATTAAATTCCCCAGTCAGTCTGCTGAGGATGCTGCTGTTAGGATATGCATGGAATGTAATAGCATGCTATGAGAGAAGAAAAGTATCTACTGTTGGCATTTTTTAATACTTAGAAAACACAGTGGTGCCATTTTAATCCAGCTATACTTGTACTATTTCTGGAGTCATCAGTTTGCACTATAAGTTACTTCACTTTCTGTTGCCTTTTCAGAAATAGCACCTAACAGTTGTCCCCTGGTGTTTTTGTTTTACTGCAAGCCACTTCACTTGCTTAAGGAAGTATTATATCATGGGCAGAAGATTTATAGCAAAAAGCATTTCTATAATGTTGTTCATAAGTCCACTGTAATGTGTTCCAGCCAAAAGGGTTCACCTAATGTCTAATCTAAATGTCTTTTTCAGCAAATCAACCCATTTCCTTTTGCTCTAATCTCAGTGGAATCTAAACTATCTAAAAGGAAAAAAACAGTAAATATCTATAATTAATTGCTTTGGAATATTATATCACTTGTGTGTTCATCTAGGTACCAGTTTAAAGAGCCACTGCTGTCTAGTGTCTCACTGGCCACTTCTTTTTTAAACTAGATTAAATATTGTGTGATTAACCCGGTTTCTAATAATGCATACTGTTGCTACTTAAGACTCTATAGAGAAACAGCCTTAGGACTAGTTTGTGCTGGGTCTCAGTGTGTTGTCACATACCCACTCGCCTATACTTTTCTTGACGTGAATATTCTTGGGTGAATGGGTTTTAAGGCCACAAAGAAACGTATTCATTTGCATCGCTGGATTTACAAGGATTTTCGCATGCCAGAAGCATGGGCTGCATGAGCTCCATGTTAGTCATTTAACTCTGAACGTCGTATTAGTTTTCTGAGGCAAAAAATAAACAGAACTGTCTAAGCAACAAGCTGGTGTTGCATTTGTTAGCAACAAGCTTTGTGATGAGACAATGGCTTTGTATTGCCCGTTAACAAACAGAATGCATTCTCGTGAGCAGGCGACATTCAAGGGGAACTCCAGAATATTCTTCTGAGCCTTGCAGCTGGGTTTTAGGGAAAGGTTTATTCTCTTTCTTTCTTCCTTCTCTTTGGAATTTGCTTCTAGTTTTTGTCCTCTTAGAAAGGCTAAGCTTTCTTGGTGAAAAAAGAATATGGTGGTAGATAAATGGGTGTCAGTTTCCTCCTGTATATGTCTCTCTCTTTATTAGCATGTTTTAACACAAAATTAAAATTGAAGTCTAGGTTTGTTTTATTAATATAAAAGGCTACTTTTGTCCCTGAATTTTAGGGTAATTTAAAATGTTATATACAGAATTTAGAGTTTAAGGATATATGTTTAAAAAGTGAAAATTTCCCTTAAAAATTAGCTCTTCCAAGCATGCATTTCTTTAGGTACACTGACAAAGCATTTTAGTTTGCAGTAGATTCATTCATATTCTCCCCCTTTATTAATTCATAATCCCCCCTTTATGGAACTCTGAGATTCTGTTTTTTCCTGTTGAGATAAATGCCAAATTAGTGAATCCTTTGGTCAGAGTCTCTCCATTAGCCAGGTACAGCACAAGTTCAGAAACCATTATTGAAGTCAAATGAAAATGTCTCCTCAGCACACAAATGTGGAAAAACATCCTGTAACATCTGACAGATCATTTCCAACAAGGTTGTCTGTGAACCTGAAGTCTGACTATGACCCTTTGTGATAAGTACTGGAAAAGCTGCTTCTGACAGATAAAATTGTTTTATAGTACTATGTCTAAGTTTTTTAAATTAATTTGTTCAGCCAGCCTAGGTACTGTTTTATGCATTTGTACGTTTGACTGAGTGGACGTGAGAGAGGTGGTGATCATGCTAGGGAATTGGAGGTCTGCCTATGTGCAGAACATTAGTCGGATTGCACTGCTAGGGAGCCAGGAAACAAAACACAGACCCTCTTCTTTTGTTATTGGTAGTTCCAGATCTAAGCCAAGTATCTTATGACTCTTCTCCAGAGAGTGTGATCTGACCTGCCAAATATGTAGTCATTTTATTTAAATCAGAATATTTACATTTCTCTAGCAGTCACCTGGGCCCTGGACATGCCTCATGATTCTACTGAGTTTCCGAAGAGAGCTTTCTCTTTTGCTCTCCACAGTGGATCCTACACTTCCCTTTCCTCGGGCCTCTGATCACTCACCCTTCACGCACTCCACGCAGGCAGCCTCACTCACCACTGGGAGAAAACTGAATCCATGTGAGGAGAACTGCCCCAGCTTTGGGCCACCAATCTGCAAACTTCCCCGTATCTACATGCATGAGAAGTTGGCCTTTTTCCAAAGCTGACCTCATCACCTGTCTTCTGGATTCCATTCCCTATCACCTTTCTTTGCTTTTAACTGGTTTGTTAAAACCAGCTCAGTTCTCTCCCATTTAAAAAAAATAAAATAAAAAGCCTTTCTTTAACCCAGACTGTTCTCCACACATAATGCTCAATATTTAGTCACTTAAAAAATTAATTCTGTATGAGTTTTTTGCTTTAAATTATGTAATGTCAACTTAAGGAAACAAACCATTGTAATTGTTTTTAAATTAAATTTTAAAAACTTTTTGCTAAAGGCTATACAGCTTGCACGTAACAGAGCCAGGATTCTAATCTAACTGTAAAGGCAGACTCTACTGGCCGGGCGCGGTGGCTCACGCCTGTAATCCTAGCACTCTGGGAGGCCGAGGCGGGTGGATCGCTCAAGGTCAGGAGTTCGAGACCAGCCTGAGCAATGAGCGAGACCCCGTCTCTACTAAAAAATAGAAAGAAATTAGCTGGCCAACTAAAATATATATAGAAAAAATTAGCCGGGCATGGT
>JAQIFY010002265.1:0-13477 GCA_028533085.1 Varecia variegata | reverse complement strand
ACCTCCGCCCCCTGCCACCGTCCACGCCTCACCTCCGCCCCCTGCCACCGTCCACGCCTCACCTCCGCCCCGCAGCCGCCCGTGGAGGGACTGGATCACTTTGGCGCTCCCAAAGTGCTTGAAGCGGGCCCTCACGAGCTCGTGGTACCACTCCAGCGAGCCGATCTTCACCACTCTGTGGAGAGACCGGCACAGGTCCACGGCACTGCCTGAGTGCTGCATGTGGCACGTGCAAATGCCACACACACACACACACACACACACACACCCTCGTTCAGCCAGCCACACTGAAGGGACATGCAGGCCCAAGAAGCCATCAGGGTCATTTAACCTCAAGGCCCTGGCTCACCTGGCCAGGTGGCAGGGGTCGCAGAGCCAGCCCTGCTCCTCCGGGTGGATGTGGCTGCAGCTTTTGCAGATGAAGAGGCCGCAGTCCAGACATTGCCTTTTGCTGTTCACAAGCAGGCGGTAGGGCTGCAGGCAGCGGGCACAGTGGGTCTCATTCAGATGGGCAGTGTCAGACAGCAGCTCCCTCTTGGAACTTTCCTTCTTAATCTTGCCCTTCAACCCCCTGGGAAAATATCAGAGAGAGGAAATATATCAGACATCTTGTTTTTGCAACAGGCTTTAAATGTGTATGCACATGCACACACACACAAATACACACACAGACACACACACACACACACACACAAGAGCTCTCTCATACGCAGGAGACAGTGACCCAAAGTTGGGCAGAGGCACCCAAAAGCATCCCTTACCATGCAGTGCCAACTCATGCCCCACTCCATCTCTGGGGGGAAGACCAGTAGGTTGAGTTCAAACGTGCAATTTTGGTAGGTTGGAATCGAAACACATTAATCTCATAGAAATGACATTGCATTTAAGCATTTCTGTGGCTGTTTACAATTGTGCCAGTGTTTGGAGGGCAGGTCACTGCATCCTCCCTAGTGGGGTCACAGAGTCCTGAGGGCAAAGCCAGGTGACATTTCCTTAGCAAGCAGTTCTGGGTCTCTTCCAGCAGGGCAGCAAGAGTTGAGCTGACGCTCTAGGTGTGCTCCAGCAGAGCATGGCTGAAGTGGCTTGGCGAGTTTCCAGAGAAGGAATTACCCAGCGCTGGGCAGTCCCAGGAAAACCACAGCTCTCCTAGACCTTCTGGTTTGGAATAACACAGCTTCCTGGTGAACCGGCCAAGTTGAACTGACTAGAAAATGTACCCCTAGATAATAATGAACACATTCTTTTGTTTTGGATATCAGAGAATGTCTGCCAAACATAATATTTTTAATTTTAGATGAGATAAAATTAATCCATTCTTAGTGACAACATTAGAGAGACACTAGGTGCCATTGTCTTCTGAGAACTCTGAAGTTCTTGGATTTTTGACGGGGACGCCACAGAGTATCACAAAGGTGACGGCCGCGGAGTCATCCTGAGGTATCGGGAGGCTGCCTCTGGCTGAGAGTGGCCCTGCTGAACTTCACGGATTTCCCACTCCCAACCATTCATTAACATGCCATCAAGACAGATATAAAATAAGGCTCTTGTCATAGCTTCAAAAGCCAAGAAAAAAGGGATAAGCAGTTGTAGGAATCTGGTGGGGCGGGGATATGGTCATCCATAGACTACAGTCTGGGTAAAGCTGCATCCACAAGGTCAAGTCTTTGCCCAGAGAAGCACCTGGAGGCAGTCCCCTCTACTTCTGCTCTTGCCATATATGTGTCAGCCAGAAAACCTCAAGGCCGTCCCTTTGCAGAGCAGGGCTTGTCTGGCCTCTCTCCTGGTGAATGCCCCGTATTTTAGATCCTGGCAGAACTAGAACCCTGAGGCCAGCAGAGCAGGAAGGGGATGAGGACCTGTGCAAGTGCATTGCCTCCTGGGATGTGGAGTCCTGGGCAGCAGTGGGAGGTTGATATATTTCAGGTGCTGAGCCGGGGGAAAGGATAACTATGCTCTACTTCAGGTTCTTTAAAATATAACCTCCCTTCTCCATAGCCAGAGAACAGGGAAGGAGGGCAGAGGAGACCCTATTTGGGGGACCAGATGATGCCTGCCAGGGGTGGGCATATCAACCAGACCTGGGGCTTCAGGGCCCAAGGGGTGAATGGGGCCAGAGCAATCCACACCCCCAGCTTAGCACGAACATGGGCCAACCAGCTGTCACTCCACTGCAGGTGCCCAACACGCGGCTACAAGTTAAAGTTACCTTCAGGTATAAAAGACTCTCCTGAACGTGATGTAATATCAGAAACAGAAGATTTGAAACAAGTGTCTACTTGGTGTGCTAAATGGGGCATAAGAAGGTCCGTACAGTCTCAACGAGACGGCAGCAGGCAGACCACAGGCTCTGCTGGCCGAGGTGGGGAGGAGCTGGTGGAAATAGAGATGGGAAGGAATCGCAATCCACAACGGAGGGGAAATGAGCAGAATTCCTACCGTGGAAAATCAAATCCAGCGACTTAGAATAGTGGTTCTCCAAATGTGGTCCAGGGACCTCTGGAGGTTCCTAAGATCCTTTAAGGGAATTTACAAGGTCAAAGCTATTTTTACAATAACAGTAAGACATCATTTGCCTTTTCTTTGCTCTTTGGTGCCTGCACCCCAATGGTGCAGAAGCAACACTGGGCAAAACTTCCAGGGCTTCCGCTCGAATCAAGGCAGCAGGACCAACTGCACTAGCACTCACTGCATCCCTCATTGAAAATGAAAAGGACAAAAAAGTTCCATTTAGGTAGAGCCTTGATGAAACAGTAAAAGTTATGAATCTTTTTGAACCTTAACCCCTGAGTACCTGTCTCTTTAGTATTCTGTGAGAGCCAACTGGAAGGGTACATAAAGCACTTCTGCTGCGGATCAAAGGACGACAGATGTCCCAATGAAAGGAACTGGGCACGTGTTTGGATTGTGACCTGAGCTGGAAATTCTTCTCATGAAAGACCGTTTTCACTTGAAAGAACAACTGAGAGACGAACTATTCTGACTTGGGGGTTCGGCAGCCATTCTCTCAAAAACCAACAAAGTGAGCCTGTCATTTGGAGGAAAAGAAGTGACAGTATTTATTGCCAATGACAAAACTAAAGCTTTCAAGCACAAAGTAGAACTTTGGAGAACATATATTGGTGGCTGAGAGCGTGACAGTCTCCAACACTTAGAGATTTCCGATGAGATCGCTGGTGACAGTCATGGCTGTGATTTTCCTTTTTTATGCACAATGAGATGTGTCAACATTTGGAAAGTCTGCATAACTCAGTGAACCAGTATTTTAAAAATGAACAATACACGATGTCACAAAAATCGCGCAGGGGTAGAAGAGCCACTCCAAGTGCAAGACAGACCAAAGGATTCCGACATAACGGAAAAGGCAAAGGTCACTGACGCTGTTTCAGAATCCGCGTTACAACTGAGCATTGAGGAACTACCAATGGCCAGGTTTTCATGCAGGGTCAGGCATAACGTCCACAAGGGATTTTAAAGTGCTCCTCCTTTCTCCAGCTACGAGGCCAGATTTGCTTCAAATACCTCAGCGCAAACACGTTACAACACGCTGAATGCAGAAGCAAGATGAGACTCAGTCACCTTCTACTATGCCAGACATGAAAGGGATTTTCAAAAACACAGAACGATGCCACCCTTCTCACTCACGTTTCTGTTTTGGAAAAATAGTTGTTTTTCATAAAAATGATATTTACATTAACATGTGAGGGGGTTTATTTTTATTTTTAGATGAGTGAATAAATAAACATTTTTAACCCTCCCAGTGTTAATTTCAATATTGCCAGATAAGAACCATGTAAACAACACCCTTTGGGTCCTCAGTGATTCAAGAAATAAAGGGACCCTGAGGCCACAAAGCTTGAGAACTGCTGACTTTGAGGTCACGTTTGCTCTCCCCCAGCGCAGGGGAGGGGCGAGGGGAAGGCAGGGAGAGGAGAGGCTGCGATGGCAGAGGGGCAGACAGAGTGGACGAGGTGTGGAGCGGTGTCCTCGGGACAGGGGACCCACACTGCCGCCCTCTGGGTCACCCTGGGATGCCCACATTGAGAGCCGGGACCGGTGGGCACAGAAGGGAGTTGAGGGGAGACGCCTGCTCTGAAGGGAGGTTCTGTGTCCTCCCAGGAAAAGACGGATATGATGGAAGGAAAACCTCCCCAGGACAGGAGGAGGAAGGGGGAGCCCCCTTGCAGCAATGACGGGGTGTGGAAGGCGGACACCGCTGGGCAGGGTGCAGAGACGAGACCTGTGTCCCTGCTCGGTCCCTCCTGGGGTGGAATCCAGAGGAGAGCGTGGTGGCAGCATGCAGGAGTACAGGGAGAGCCCGGGCACCGGGGTCAGCTCAGCAGTGGGGAGGGGCCCGGGCTGGTGCTTCTGCTGGCCACTGCCGTGTCAGTGTTGGGGTGACGGGCGTCCACTGTCCCAGTGACCCTAGGCCACGCCCCAGCAGGACAGTGCGAGGTGCTGAGCGGCCAGGGGGCTGGCAGAGTCTGGGGGGTGGTGACAAGAGGCCGCAGTGGGTGGGTCCATGGCTGGGGTCAGGGTCTCCGTGGTGGGTGCCATCTGCATCCCAGTGCCTGGCCAGGACCATTCACACACGAGGCAGCCCACCTGACCCTGCACCCTGCATCAGGGACCAGCAAGGAGCCGGCAGGCAGCGGCCAGTTCGCGAAATCCAGACTCCATCAACTCTGTCACCAGGAGGGCAGTGAGCCCCTGCCCCAAGCCCTGGCCAAAGGCACCGGGTGGGACAGGGGGGCTCTGGAAGGGAAGCTGAGCCGGGGGCAGAGCCCAGAGACCAGCTGAGCTCTCTTGCAGCTCCAGGCGTGGTGCCCTCGGGAAGGACTGCACAGGAAATGAAAGAACTGCATTTCCTTCCCACAGCTTCATTGGGGGTGAGTGAGTTTCTGACCCTGCCACAGAAGCAGTAATCACTCTAAGACAGGGAAACTCCCCCAACCCGAAAAAAACAAAAAAAACAAAAAAAAAAAAAAGAAAGAGCTGGATCATCAGATTTGAAGCGATCACTGGAGTGTAGGTGACACATCCACAGATTGACGGGGCTGCCCAGTTACAAGGACGGAGAAAATCCCAGCCAGAGTGGGCAGGTAAACAGCCACCTCCCAGGGGACCATGGCTTCCGTGCAAGGTTGAAGCCACAGGGCACCCCTGTCCTGCTGCTGCTGTCACAGATTTCCCCAGACTGTGTGACTTAACACAGCACACATTTACCATCTTATGTTCTCGAGGTCACTTCCACACGGGATTCACTGAGCTAAAATCAAGGTGTCACCAGGACCGTGACCCTTTCTGGAGCCCCTAGGGGAGAATCTGCTCCCAGCTTCTCCAGCGTGGGGAGGGCCCCACTCGCTGGCTCGGCCCCTTCCTCACCTTCATGACCAGCGACGGCGGGTTGAGTCTCACAGTGACCCTCTCTGACTCCCTCCTCCTTCTGCTCGGGCCCTGAGATGACCTTGGCCCACCCAGATAACCCCGACAACCTCCCACGGCCAGGTCAGCCGATCAGTAGCCTTAACTGCACCTGCAACCTTAATCCCTTTGCCATACACCCAACATGCTCACAGGGTCCAGGGATTAGGACATCGACATCTTTTTTTTGTGGGGCGCCATGTTATTCTGCTCACCCCGGGAGCCACATCCCCAGAGTCCCGAGGGAAAGTGTGCGAGCTGAGATTTTACTCCCAACCGGCTGGAACAGAGAATCTCAAATCTAAAATCCACACTTCCTGCCATTCCTGAGAAAACAACTTGAAGATACACCCCAGAGGACTGAAAAATCACTCTGAAGGATGACCCTAAGAGTGAGCGAAGACCCAGTGAGTCCAAGAACTAAGAGAGTGCGGTGTCTTTTTTACAGAATGTCTTTTTTTTCCTTTGGATAAATACCCAGTAGTGGGGTTGCTGGGTCAAAAGTCACCTGCACTCGAATGTTTATAGCAGCACAATTCACAAGTGCAAAGATGTGGAAACGACCCAAATGCATCAATACATGGGTGGATTAATAAAATGTGGTACATGTATACCATGGAGTTCTACTCAGCCACAAAAAAATGGGGAACTAACACCTCTTGTATTATCCTGGATAGAGCTGGAGCCCATTCTACTAAGCGAAGTATCACATGAATGGAAAAACAAGCACCACACGTACTCACCACTAAATTGGTACTAATTAATCAACATTTATGTGCATGTATGGAAACATTGACCAGAAATCCAGCAGGTGGAAGAGGGGAGGGGTAAATTCACACTAAACAGGTACAATGCACACTATCTGGGTGATGGGCACACTTATAACTTTGACTCAAACTGTTTAAAAGCAATTTATGTGACCAAAATATTTGTACCCCAGTAATATTCTGAAATTAAAAAACCCCACAGGCCAGGCGCAGTGGCTCACCCCTGTAATGCTAGCACTCTGGGAGGCTGAGGCAGGAAGATCGCCTGAGCTCAGGAGTTCGAGACCAGCCTGAGCAAGAGCAAGACCCCGTCTCTACCAAAAATAGAAAAAATTAGCCAGGTGTGGTGGCACGTGCCTATAGTCCCAGCTACTTGGGAGGCTGAGGCAGGAGGATCACTTGATCCCAGGAGTTTGAGATTGCTATGAGCTAGGCTGATGCCACGACACTCTACCCAGAGCAACAGAGTGAGACTCTGTTTCACAAAAAAAAAAAAAAAAAAAAAAAAAAAATACCCCCAAAGAACCAAGAGACAAAGCAGAGACTGAACAGACTAAACAGAACTGTCAGGGATGACTGCTGAGAGAACACAGATGGAATGTAATGATCATTTAAGGGCAATTATGTAGATCTAAAATCCTGATCATATAAATCAATATCAGAATTGGAATGAGAGAACTAGAACCTTACTAACTCACTAAAGTTCTTGGAGCTCCTCCGGAGGGGACGGCCAGGGTGGCCACACAAATGGTAAAGGGGAAGTCAGCGGGGATGCGAGAGGACAGGCGAGAGCCTCGGAGAATCTCGCACACGATCTCAGACCACAGCTAATCTCCAGACCCTGCGCTGGCAGCTGACTTCCTGCTGCAGCTCCTGTGTTTCCATCTCTGGAGCTGCCTGTCAGCTGTGCCAGTGGTCCAGCTAAGGGTGACTTCAAATTCCTTATTATTATTATTAAAACAATTTTGTTGTTGTTGTTAAAGTGAGCCAGGGTTCGCCCAGGTGTCCCGCTGGGCGATCCTTCACAGGCTTTCTCAGGAATTTCGGTCTGTTTGCAGGGAGCACAAAGGCACATCCCACCTATTTGCCTTTCCGGGGAGGGTTAGCAGACCTAATATTTGATTTGTGGGCTGTGCCCTTACAACAGGGTGCTCCGCTGAAGTGGGCTCCAGTCCCTACCCAAGCACATGAGTCACCCAAGTCCAGCTATACACCGGCTTGCTGTTCTTCCTGGGTTTTGGAAATATCCAATAATTTCTACGTAACCACAAAATGATACAAGGCCAGACACAAGCCATGTGTGCAGGCTCTAGAATGCCCAGGTGGACGCTTGCTTCTTTCATGCTGTGCCCAGGGTCCCTTGGGTCCTGGACGGGGTGGGTGCCCAAGAAGTTCTGGACTTTTCCAGAGAGGGAGGGAGTTTAAAAGCTGGGAGTATTAACTGGGTGTTCCCTTTAAGAAGGTTTACTTTGGCTCTACTTTGTATTTGTATAACATTAAAAAAATAACGTGATAATCTTTTCTGTACTTAAAACCTTTATTTTTTTTCTAAGACTGGGTTTTGCGCTATTGCCCAGGCTGGAGCACAGTGACATGACCATAGCTCACTGCAACCTTGGACTCCTGGGCTCAAGCGATCCTCCTGCCTCAGTCTCCTGAGTACCTGTGACTACAGGCACATGCCACCACACCTGGCTAATTTTTAAAATACTTTGTAGAGACAGGATCTCACTATGTTGCCCAGGCTGGTCTCGAACTCCTGGGCTCAAGTGATCCTCCTGCCTCAGCCTCCCAAAGTGCTGGGATTACAGGCGTGAGCCAACACACCTAGCCTTAAAACCTTTTTAATACCCAAGTGACATGAATTAACGTGGAACACTTAGGAGATGAGAGGCACTTTGAGAACCACGTCTCTGGAACTCACTGTTGACTTAGAGGAAAGACAGGGACAAAAGAACCTTGTTGCAAACATCACAGGGACACAACCAGCAAACTCCAGAGTATGAACAATTCTGCAAAATGAAACAACTGGCCTTCTTCTATAAATAAGACTCAAAAGAAACAGAGAGAGATGGAAACAGATCTTATAGATTAAAAGAGACCTGAAAGATACAGCAACCAAGCGTAAGGTATGGACCTAGTCTGGAGCTGTGTGGGGAAGTCTGAGCACACCATGGATATTTAATACTAGGGAATTACTGTAAATTATTTTAGACATAATAAATGGGTTGTGAGGGGGGAAGAAGACAGAGGAACAATAATACAAAAACAGTACACGTGAAGCTCCGCTCTTTCTGGTTTGCAGGACAGCGGCCCGCACTGCCCAGGTGCTGTCTGAGGGAGGCACCTGCCCTTTGAGCAAAGCCTCTGCGTTTTCCTGCATCTGCAGCTATCCCCCTTCACACGCCCAGGGAAGCAGCTGCCTCCGTGGGCATCACAGAACACAAGGCCGCACCGGCCAGTGGAGTTGGCGCAGGAGGGCTGTTCTGCACTCGAGTATCTGCCCTGCGGTCAGAGCTCACCCACAGCGTCCTCACTGCAGCGGCCCACTGGGGAAAGGAAACGGTTAAGTCAAATCTCCCCTAAAACACCTATCTGATGCCAAGGGCATTAATGTCCTAATTGTGTCCACCTTCCAGTTTCTGATTCTGTGGCATGCAGCCTGTGTCCTCCCGGGAGGCAGGAGTAACGCTCTGCCCCGTACGGTAAACAGCCCTCCCCATCCCTGGTCACACCAGCAACTCCAAGGAGAGATTCACGTCTGCCTGGGGCTGAGTCAGAGGCGAGGTGGCCTCCCCCTTCCTTGTTGCTAATCCCCCTAAAGCCCTGCTAGGAGGGCCTGGGGTGCGGAGGCCACGTCAGTGCAGCCTGGAGAGGGAGTCAGGCCTGGCCAAAGGAGCGGAAGTTTCCGTGTCCTGGGCACAGCGTGCTGGTCCCGCAGGCCTCATGGCCACATGCATTTGTCCCCAGCCTGTCAGGCTCCGGGCCAGCTGGTTTGTCCCTGCTCCGACAGGGGAGAAATGGAAGGTGTGCTGGCCTTGCACTGTGGGCAAAGGTGCTGGCACCACCACCAGACCCTGCCCAGCAGCTTCAGCGTTGACTGACACTCCCGTCTGGTGAGAAACAGACGAAGCGGACGCCCCTCAACACACATTTCCCTTAATTCTGTACATATTAAAAGAAGCCCTTTTTTTTTTTTTTTTTTTTTGGTTTGACTATTTTCAAATGTGTATATCTGGTGAGTCGGCTGTTTGGGAAATCCGCCCCCTGGCAGATCTGCTCGGGGGACCGGCCTCATGTCCACACGTCGTGTCCACCTGATGTGTATTCAGACAATAAAGTTGTTCCAAGTGTCTCGGTTTCACAGTCCCCCAGCCCCATTAGTTTTGTCCTATCGACAGCCGTGGTGGGTTCCTCGGGCTGGGCCACCCACGGGCCTCCCCTTGGGAGTCCGTCAAATGCTCTGAGAACTCAGCTGGACACTCCCGAATTGCTAAGTTTGTCACCGCCACCCACTTCGTGGTCCCTTGAGGACCAGTTTCTTCATTCAGCCTTTTTTGATTTAGAGATTAAAGAATCAGTAACTGGAGCAAGAATGAGGACGCCGAGGGCGTCACCCAGAGCCATGCCGCGGAGAACAGGCCGCGGGACAGCAGGACGGGATGAGTGTTTATGCTGAAACTGGACGAGCAGGCTGACATTGGTAAAAGATTGGGGAGAAGGAGGGTTATTACTTTAAAAATCATCTTCAGTTTCGTAGTGGGCTCTGGTATTAACGTTTTAGCTAACCCCGTGCGGAGCCCGCGCTGGCCCTGAGCACTCAGTTTTTCTTCTTCGCTTGTTTCAACCGTGCTCTTCCCAGGTGCCGACACCGCCCAGCCCCAGCGGAACTTGAACCTACGTCTTCCGGCCTCACGGTGCTCACCGTGCCTGCGAGGGCCTCACGACCAGGGCCCGGCCCCTGCCGCTCCCCTGGGGTCCCCAGGGACTTGTGAACAGGCCTCTCACAGGCAGAGGTAGCTCTACTTTTAGTAGCATATTTAACCAATAGGACAATCAACAGAGACAAAAACAAACAATAAAAAACTAAAAAATCCCATCAGCAACCCCCCACTGTTACTCGGCCTTTATCTCCCAGAAGTTCGTCACCAGCTGGAGCTGCATTTGCACACGAAGGGCCAGTCCTGCAGCGCCACTAGGGCTCCCGTGTTCTTGACTGAACATGACCCCGAGTCAGACCTTCCACCCCACTGCCTCTCCACATACGTGCATTTTCAGTACCACGCCGTGGTGCCGACACACCCCACACAACCTCTTCCCATCACATAGGCATTTGGGGTTTCAGTAAGCCCACCCTGTAATCACATGGCCAGAAGCCTCTAGAAGGTGGAAAAGGCCAGGAGCCTCCGGCTGGAAGGCAGCCCCACAGACAGACACCTTGATTTTAGGACTTCTGACCTCCAGAACTTTAAGAGACAGATTTGTGTGTTTTAAGCCACTAAACTTGCAGTTCACAAATCACACACAGAGCAGCCCTAGGGAACTGACACAAACACCATCTCCATAGTGACAGCTCTCACAGTGACATCCCTCCCAAGCTCCAGACTAGCACGTGTGTCCAGCTGCCACTCACACGTCCACTTGATTTCTCATGGGCAGCCTCACTCCCACATGCCTGACACCATTTCTTGGTTTCCCCCAAACCAGTCTCGCTGGTGCCTTCCGCAGCTGAGCCGACCTCAACTGCAAACTCTCAGTTACTCAGGGCTTGCAGCTGCCCTCGGCCCCTCCCATCGGGGCAGCCCACAGCCAACCCACGTCTCAGGAACCTGCTTGCTGTGGCCCTGGTTGCAGGCCTGCAGGACTCAGACGAAGGCCAACGTCCTGACTGCACCAACACCCCCGTTACATCTCTGACCGCCTCTCCTCCCGCTCCGGCCACGCGGCCTGTGCCCTCCCCTGGCACGCCCCCGGCTCCCTCTGCCCTCCCCGGGCAGCAGCCTTTCAGCCCTCCCTGGGCTACTTCCCTCACCTGGAGTCTTCGCTCACATGTGCCCTGCTCAGTAGGGGACCTGACCCACAACAGATGCTAAGGAAGGGTGACAAGGGGCCCAGTGGGTAGACAAACCAGAGGTTCGGGGGCAGGTAGACGTGCGGCAGACTTGGGAGTGGACGATGACGGGTGGTTTAGCTCAGTCATGGGGCAGAGTGGCACGAAACGGTGCTGGGGTCACCCACAGTGGAGATGGGGATGCCACCTGACACCGAGGAAAAGAACCCTGCGGAAAGGCAGCCTCTGTCCTAAAGCCCTTTGTCCCAACGTGCTGGGTGTTTCAGGATGGCATCGAGACATTCCTCATTTATCACCTTTTGCTCTCCTGTATTCTTCAAATGTTGTGGCCTAAGTATCATCTGGCTTAGAGATGTCACCCCAGAAGCTAGAGGAAGCTGCAATAAAACTATTCAGAGAACAATGGAATTGATTGTTTGGAAAGTGAGACGCCCTCATTTTAATGACCAGGAAACCACGGCCAGAGAGAACTGTGTCCCAGATCCTGGCTTCCCATCTGACCCTCTTCACCCCACACTGCTGGCTGCCCACCTTCCGACAGCACCCTGGGTGACGGCCCTCGGGGGACATCGGGGACCCCGTGCTCTGGGGGCTCAGCCCCAGCACACTCACTCTAGTCTTTCTTCCTCTTTCCTTCGAAGGTCAAAGTCGCGTTGCACGACTTCCCAGACGTGCTTGGCCTCTTCATCAGTGAGCTTGGAAAGATCCAGTTTTTTCCCCATTTCTGCCTCTCGTCAGGGTCACACCTGGAACATCACAGGATCACAAGTGGTCAGTCCCGGGAGGCCACCGATGCTGAGAAGTCACAAAGTCAGAGGCAAAACAGAAAGCAGCCGATAGCTCAGGACATTGTCTGCACATGAGTTAAACAGTCCTCTAAACAGGCAAAGGCTGGTCTGGAAACTTGTGTAGTTTAACAAATATTGTGTAGTTTAATGAATTTAAATGAATCTATGTGTAAAACCCCCATAGTCCAATTTTAAAAGGGATCGACTTCCTGCCCCGGAACACACACACTCGGCCACAGATCCCTCATTCTCTTTCCCTTGTGGGATGAACGTCGAGGATTTCCCACCAAGTGGCACGGCTCCTTTCCCCAAGCCAGGGCTGCACTTTGCAGTGGGAGCCCCAGAGACGTGCCGGGGAGGAATGCTCCGTCCCCAGGGCATCTCGCCTTAGGTTTCCTGGGAGAGGGAACAGCACAGAAAGGAGGAAACTTCACAGCAAGTTCATAGTCTTCTGTGCATCCCCCAAGGCCCCCTACAGTGCGGGTGCAGGCTCTGCTGGGGCACAGGCACCTCGAAGACTGACTCTGCACCATCTGGAAGGTTTTACTGTCCTCTGGGCTTGGGGGGCTGTTCAGGTTTGCCATGTGGTGCGGCAGCTCCAGGGGGAGGTCATCAAGAAACCACCCCCCGCCCCTGGTCCGTGGAAAAATTGTCTTCCATGAAACCGGTCCCTGGTGCCAAAAAGGTTAGCGACCACTACTCTGGGAGACTCATCCACTTGGGTGGGGGGAGAGTCACAGAGGAGCTGTGGGTGATGGGTGTGAGGTGGGGCTGTGATGCAGGGGCGGTGGCTGAACAGAGAATGACAGATCCTCTTGCTGCCTTTTCATACAGGGATATTACACAGCCTCACAGCTCACACCCATGTGGACATCACTACTGGGTATAAAATCAGAGGCATGACTGTACCAGGGAAGGCTTCACCCCCAATGTGTTCATGTTGGGGACAATGCACAACTGTGCACACTCCCCGCAGAGGACTTCCCACTCCTTCACCCATCACTCCCTACTCTCATCCCTTTAACAGTTCTTCGTACCTCCTGACAGTTGGAGATGTCCCATTGGTTATTGTTAAACGCCGTGACAACAGTGCCTCTGCCTGTTCCCAGCACGCAGCAGGGGTTTCTGTGCCCAGCTCTGCAGTCTGCAGGGGGCCGTGAGGTGGGGCCCTCAGCCGAGGACATGGCCGCCACAGCCAGACCAGCCCTGCCGTGGGCACTGAGGCTCTGGGGAAGGTTTTATCTGGGTGACTGGACGTTCCATTGTGAGTAACTGAAAGTTTAAAAACCACTACGAATCTTCCTTGAGGACTTAAACTTTTTTTCTCAGGAACATCCGAGAAGGGGTCCAGTCTATCTGCTTTTAATGGGAAGCCTTAAAACCAATGAAAAGACTCAATTTTGCTTCTGAATTCTGAGAAGCCCCCCTTT
>JAQIFY010002264.1:0-13477 GCA_028533085.1 Varecia variegata | reverse complement strand
TATCAAATAAACCAAAGTAAAGGGCTTTTCTCTACTGGTTTAAAACTCTGAGATGAGATGTTCAAATGAGAAGTTTTTATTTTGTTCCTATTTTGTAGGAGCCCAAGTAAAGTTTCAGAATTAAACATTAGTTTATACAGGTGTCAATGGAGGAAAACATGAGGCTTTCTCTGATGTTATTCAAGGGAAAAAGGTTCAGGACTCCCATTCTCAGTTAAGATTTCAATACAGGATCATATATTTATCCAGTGGGAGAAGTTAGCCCAGAACTAACTGGCAGGAATTGCTTTTCCCCATAAAACTACAGAGTTTTCTTCTCAAAACTTTTTCTTTTTCTCTATTTCTTCTTTTTGAACAACATGACTCATTTAACATGTTTATTTTTATTCATTGATTCACCTTACCATCTTTAGGTTCTTTGGCAAATAGGATGGTATATATATTTTTTTCTTTCATATTGTACTGAGATGCATTACAATTTAAAAATAATCGTGCTAGGCTTTTTGGTTGGAATATATATACATATAATGATATAAAAGATCTAAATTTAGGTTTATATATGCATTAGGAATTAGCCTCATAATATAAAAATCAATATAGTTGGTATTATGACTTGAACTGTCATTATTTTTAAGAATATTAAGGATTAACAGATGTGTAAGATAATATGGTCACTGCCAATACTAGTAGTAGAGCAAAACTTGGGACTTATATAATTAAGAGGTCATATGACTATCCCTGAGAGTCAAACTATTTATACTACTTGGTGGAAAGTGAAGGGAAAAAAGAAGTTAGGCAAAGAAAAAGAAAAAATATAAAAAGCAACAAAAATCATTCTTTCAAAATTGAGAATTTGAAGGAAAGAACCACTTCTAAGAGGGTAACCATTTTTCAGAAAGTTGGTGCTATCTTTTGCTAGTAAAGAGTTTTCTCTGTATTTAAGGGAAATCAAATGTGTACTTTGCAAACTGGTAAATGATGTCTTTTGAACAAAATCCAAGGAGTGATTATAGAGGAAACTACAGAATTAGAAACTTGCAATAATTAGTTTAAAATGTACAGCTTGTAGGAACAATTATACTACCCACGGATTCTAAAATTCCCGAGAGGAATACATATATATTCTAACTAAAGAGAAAGAAAGTTTCTCTTTTATTTGATCTTAGAATTTTCTATCTCAATAACTATTTTTCTTTTTCTCTATAGCATGACATTAAATAATTAATTATCATAAAAACTTAGAGGTGAAAGGAAGAGGGATTAGAAATCTTCTAGTCCAAGTCATTTGTTTAAAAACGAGGCAACTGATGCCTCGAGAGGTAAATGACTCCCTGTAAATCACTTCCCCCTACAAGGATTCCCTAAAGCGCGTATGTGTCTGTTACTCTGCATCGTGCCGATCCTTGGAGAGCCCCTGTCTCTAGTCCTGTTTCCTGATGCTGCTATAATCTGGATCTCTCTGCTTTACATCTGATGCCTTTTCAGAAAATGTCACTTCTCCTTTCTCAATGTTTCTATCAAATTTCCCTCCCTCCTCCTAGATCATTAGGAGTGTACTGGGGCAATCACACAGTGAAAGATTTTGAAATTCTTAGCCTTTATCAACTGTTCCATCACTCCCATTCTTTTCTGTGACTTATTACTTTCAATTTCACATTTACTCTAAGAATTTGTGGATTTGAAACCAAAAAAGCATTACCATCATCGTAAGTATAGACACTATTTATCTGAGAAGATGTGATTTCCTATTCTATCCTGGTGGTGATGCCTAAGTTTAAAGTTACTATTATTAAGTGTTTCATACAATATACATTTCTTTATTTATTTTAACTAGAGAGTTTTTGAGACTAATCAGTTGGGTTACAACAAGTAGCAACTTTACGAAGGGACAGTGAAAGTTATTTTGAAATGTAAGTAAGATTCCTGGAATCGATAGGAAGTAAAAGTTTTCCAGAACGATTTGATTTTTCTGTGAGAAAGCATGCCAAACAACTTAGTTGATTTAAAATGGGAAAAACGCACACCCACGTACTTCGTCATTGCTCGTCACGTTTCCGCATCCCTCTGTGCCTGGTTTTCTGGCCCCATCTGGACAGATGGCGGTTATGTTAACATAGACGCCTTGTACCTGGTTTTCCACCTGAACTTTCACTTCGGAAATGAGTTTCTGCAGAGACATCATTTTTTGAATTACATACTATAGTAGTTTCAAATCTAAGCAACACAGTAGAGGCAAGCTTATTAAATCATTATAGATCTAAGTTTTAACTAAATCAAAAAGTCTGTCCCTATAAAAGGATGAATAAAAACAGTGCTTCCACCTAATGACCCAATTATATTGGAAATACATAAGAAATACTGAACGATTAGATTACCTGCATTTAAATTGTTCTATTTTTTTCACATATTTCCATGACTGTGCATTTTGATGACTTAAATATATTTCTCACTCAGTCTGTTACCAAAGTAGTCATTTTTTAATCTAGTAATACTTATATTTTATGATCAAGTTTAAATAAAACATTGAAAGTACATATATCATCACAAAGGGTAAATCTTGCCAGCTTAACAAATGTGGAACATGCTTCTCACATATTCAGCTGCTGAAGAAATAATTTAGTTTCAAACGCTTGTGACTATTATGAAAGCTAAAATGCCTTATTCATACAGAGTTGAAAGGTACATTTTTGGGAAGTCATTTCTATACTGTAGGCACAAGAATTACCTGAAACATATGGTCCTATAAAGTTCTCCAAGAAGGGCCTAGGATTTTTGCCAAGTCCCTGGGACTTGCTTGTGTCAGACAAGTTTGCTCCAATCCCTAACACCAAAATAGGGCCTCTTATTGGCAGAAAATCATTTATTCATTTATTCACCCATTTATACACTCATTCAACAAACATTTATTTAATGTCTCTCATGTAACAGACACATACTAATTTCTTCTATCACAATCTCTGAGGTCCAAAGGACCTGGCTACCTTAAATATACACTTCAGATATGTATACATTTTGTCCATACAACTAAGAGTTTACTACATGCAAAAAGCCTTGGTTTATACTTGTAAACAAAAGAAAGGGAAAAAGTGAATTATGTACCTAAGGAAAGAGAGTGAGTAGCAGGGTATGAAGAAGAAAAATAATTTCCAGTGGCTTCTAATTTTTTACTTGAGTAATTATTCTTCTTCAATGGTACAATTGATTTAAAAAAATGCACTTAATGACCGATAATTGATCATGGAATTCTGGTAGTATCTCTTTAGAACAAGATACTTTCCTCAAACTCCTCAGTGTAAATATTATTTGCATTAGGTAAGACCATGTCAGCCACATTTTTTATCTGCTAGAGAGCTTATACACTGCAATCATTAATTGAATAATTTTAGCAAACCAATAGAAACGTCCAGTGGTATGCAAATAATGTTGATTTGCAACCTTCTGACAGATCATAAGGAAATGCCTAGCACAATGAACATTCTCAGCTTGTCCTTCTGAAATTTTACTTCTCTTAAGACCTTAAGCTAATTAGGTCAATGTTTTTCAAGCAGAGTGTGAATACAAATCTCTAAAATTCTGCCCAGTTTTGGGGATTTAGAAATTAAGCTCCAGGCATAATCTTACGCTTCCCTTTTAATATCTAGTAGGTACAGAGGCAGAATCTGTTTTTCTCCTAATGTATAATTCTTTAATGAATTGTGAATTGTTTCTGTTGGACTATGAAGATAAAATGAAATTTCAGAAGAATTTTGAAAATATAGACATATATAAAATAATAACAGAATCCCAACTTAAGGAGAGTAGTTAGCCAAAATAAGTTTTTGTTGGATTTACTATTATTTTTCCACTGCTTAAGGTTAATCAGAACTACAATGGTCTAAGGCATCGATACCTATCCTAGGCAAATAAAGAACTTGAAACCAAATGCTGTAGTCTCCTTTGTCTTTGGTGCAGTCTGATTGGCCCACAGATAAACATTGATTAACTCATATACCTTGTTTGGAGTAATTAATGGGTTCATACTATAAAAATGTAGAGTGACTCTTAACAGTATAAGCTCCTTTCTTATTTTGATTATTCTCGGGAACAAACTCCTCATGGGAATGAATTGTAACCATGTTTGATTTTGTTTGCTAAGAAGCTTGCCTAGTCCTAATGTTCTTTTGTAACAGCGAGAAAGAGATGTCATTTAAGATGTTCTTCCTTATTTTATTCAATGTACTATTCAGACAGAAAAAAATCCTCTGCAAAAAAAAAAAAATCTAGTAAGATTTCTTTTTCTTTTAAAAGAAGAAAGTTTAAACAAGTTCATTTGATATCCTATGTCTACTTCCTGCCTTTCCCTTTTATGCCCAAATTTAAGGCAGGTGCGGCCTTGAGAAAATTACAAGAGAAGAAGCCTGAGGTTTTTCACAATGCTTTGGCTACAACTTACACTATTAAACTCTACGTGTCAGGAAGGGAGTCAGAGAATTTGGGAAAGTGAGACTTTATAATTGGCTCATAAATTCTATGTAGAATAAAGCATATCTTTTGACACCATGTACCAAATGAAAAACAGGTGGTATCAAACAGGAGGAAGCACCTGGGGCCTAGAGTGGAGGAACACCTGGATTCTGATCCTGCTTCTTCTGCTTATTAGCTGTACAATCTTTGGTTAATTTGTTCACTTTTCTGAGTCTCGGTTTCTACAAATATACAATGGGAGCACTAACACCTGCCTTACAGGTCAGGTGTGAGGATTAAATGAGGTCATGTATGGAAAGTGATGGATCTTAGCCGTATGGAAGTAACAGTCACTATTATTGCAACACCTAAACAGAGATTATCATATCCAGAAATGACCCAGGTTGAGAGAGCAGATGTTTCCTTAAATTCCTTGCATTTAGGCATTTGTTCTTTTTTTTTTTTTTTTTTTTTTTGAGACAGAGTCTCACTCTGTTGCCTGGGCTAGAGTGCTGTGACATCAACCTAGCTCGCAGCAACCTCAAACTCCTGGGCTCAAGCAATCCTCCTGCCTTAGCCTCCTGAGTAGCTGGGACTATAGGCATGCACCATCACGCCTGGCTAATTTTTTCTATTTTTAGTTGCCCGGATAATTTCTTTCTATTTTTAGTAGAGACAGGTCTCACTCTTGCTGAGACTGGTCTCGAACTCCCGACCTCAAGCAATCCTCTGGCCTCGGCCTTCCAGAATGCTAGCATTACAGGTGTGAGCCACCGCGCCTGGCCTAAGCATTTACTCTTTACAGGATTGATGAATAAAGACAGCCAGTTCAATAAAATCACATATCCACTATGATGGTTCTTTTAATCAAACTGTTTTGATAAAACTGCTAAAATAATTGGCTGAAACAATCAAGTGAGACTCCAGTAGAGGCATCTTAGTAATCTTTCTATCCCAGACAGTTCATTTTCTCTGTCAAATAATTGTTCTGAATAACTGTGCACTTCTTTCTTTACCTTTATGACATACGAAATCATGAAATTTCTTGGTAATAAAGTATATTATATAGCCATGATTTGATGATTTGCTCAGCATTGGATTTGGAAGGAAATTTAGATAGCCTCTAGCCCAATCTTAGTTTATTGTCAAAGAGAAAAGTGATGCACAGAAAGCTGAAGTGACTTCCCCAAGGTATCAAGGCTATTTAGTGGTAGGGCCAGCTAAACTCCAGGTTCCTAATTCCTAATCTCATGTTCTTTCTACTCCTCCTCTCAAAATGATATGGCACTAGTTTGTACCTTGCCACAGAAATGGGGTTAATAAAAATTGTGTATAATATATACATACCTGATAGGCTTCTACTACCAAATTATTGAGATTTGCAGCCTTTGATTCTATTTCGCCAGCAATGGTGCCTGGTAAAAGGGGTAGAAGGTCCTATAAAACATATCAGTAGCATTTAAATAATGACAATGGTAGGCAAGAGTTTAGTAATCAACAAATATTAAACATTTTTGTAGTTATCAGTGGAAGATGGGCCATTACACAAACGAAAAAATATAAGACGTAAGAAAAATAAAAGTAACCTAGTGTGGCATTCAGAACATATACCCCCAAAATGGTAGCATGTGTATGGGCATGTGTGTTCGCGCGTCTTGAATCACCGTACGTGATGACCAAAAAATCCAATCAAAATATAGACCAGTATTTCCCAAAGTATCTTCCATGGAACATAGCCCCCAGAGATTTAAAACATGACAAGAGTTCTGAAGGCAAAGAGGTTTGGGAAGTTTTGCATATGGTTTCTTCCACTTAGAGACTCAAAATGCACATTTGCAAATTAAAAGGTCCAGAGTGGCCTGTAATTTGCAAATGATTTAACATTATTAATAATGCAACACTTCCCAATACTTTTTAGTTACCAAATTTTAATCTCACATAACATATACAAATATTTTATAGAACTACTGTTCCATGGAATGACCTTTAAAGCATGTTGGGCCAGACTAGGGGGAAAATCAGTCACAACTAGAAGCTTCATGGAGAAGGTGTTCATGATGAATGGTGCTTAATAATTATGGATAAGACTCTAGGTATGCCTGGGGAGAAAATCAGAAGGAGCCAAGTGATTAAAGGTCTAACTGAGTTGTAGATGAAGCAATTAACAGAGAAGAACCAGTCTGACTAGAGTGAAGGGTGAATATTTATAAAGAATTAGATTATGAAAAGTCTTGAAATCCGTTTCTTCACAGATTTTTCTATTCACAAGTATCATTAAGATCCTGTTGTATGCCAGCCACTGCTGAGACACTAATAATTTGGTATCTCAAGTTTTAGGGGAAATGTAACACTTATAGATTTTTAAAATTCACATATCAAACTTTTGTTGAGCATTTACTGCATACCACTTTGGAGAACCTAAATCGCTAGGCCACATAATTCCATCTTTGAGTAGCTCATAGTATATAAATGACAATTTCACAAAACACTGTACATGTGAAGCAACAGAGATATACACAGACCCCAATGACAGGGACACTTGGCAAGCATTTGAAAGGTGGGAAGGTCGTCAAGGACTGTTTCCTGGAAGAGGTGACTTATGAACTCTGTCTCAAAGGCTGTGTAAGAGTTAATCAAGTAATGAGGGAGAAGGGCTTCCAGGCATGTGGGTAGGAAGCAAGAACAGACACAGAGGAAAGAAACAGCCTGGTGAGTGCGTGTGCACGGGAGGGTTAGAAGCGTGGCTGGCGGGACAGGTGCAAGGCAGGAAGCAGTGGGGAATGAGGCAGAGAGGCAGGCAGAGACCAGATGGCCTCATATGCCACATTGGAGACTCAGTCCTCTAAATTAGAGGGCACCAAGGGAGTTCTGTGGTCACACTTGTGATTTCAATAGATCGTCCTGGCAGCCGGGTGGAGGATGGATTTGGAAGATCAGTTATGAGGCTGTCACAACCCAGACAGGTGATTTCTAACAAAGATCCCTGGGCAAAGCAGGTGACTACAAGACCATGCATGTGCAGGACTCACAGCAGAGCTTGTCAGGCTTCGGAGCCTGTTGATGCTTACTTTGTGCACAATTTAATTACTACTAATAATAAACCTGATTTTATGGTTTATCAGTCAGTGGCAAATTTTAAAAGGAGTAGGGAGAAACTGCTAAAACCAATAACATGATCAAGAAATAATAACCAGCAGAGAAAAAGGAGGCAAACTATAACTATAAAAAGCTGCCCTGTATTTGGAAGTCAACTATCAAGCTTAGAGGTTCAAAACATAGGATTTGGGTTGTTAGAAAACTTTGGGCAAATATTCAACTTCCCTAAATGTGGTTCCTCATCTGTAAAATGGGCATGTTAATAAGACTGCTCTCATTATTATGAGCTGCTAAGAGGATTAAATGGGTTAAATGTTTACAAATTCAGTGCCTGACAATAGTGAAGTATCCAGTAAGTAGAAGCTGTTACTGTTCTTAATGAAGTGGTTTAGGACATTCACCTCGGGCCAGAGCCCTACTTCTGTGGATGTTAATTTATTGCTAACATTAAAAAGTGGTTCCATGGTATACAAATTTGGGAAAACAGGAAATTACAGTTTCACCAAGTTTTCTAAGGGAAGAAGTGGTAGGATTAGAGCAATGCTTTCAGATGACCAATACCATAGGTATGAGGGAAGCTGGGGGAGGGGACAGCAGCTTTGTGGCAAATACAACTGGGTTCAAGTATTTGCTGACAGCAAAAGAAAATGTAGTTTCTCTGAAGGTTTTTAAAAATAACAAGTAAAGGGCCCTGGAGTCTGGCCACTGAGGGAGGCGTACAGGTAGAGAGTAGAAGGAAGAAGCAAAGATAGCAAAGGGGGTTAAGAAGGTCCAGGAAACAGAGATGCACAATGAAAATTAGGATATCACAGAATCATGAAAATGAAGAAAAAAGAGTTTCTAGGAAGAAAGAACCAAAAAGACTGTACAAAGAAGGGTACCGCAGGGTCACAGAGGAGCAGTTCTATGTTGGTGGGTCCATGACACCTCCAGAATGACACAGCTGCCAAAAATCTACTCTGCTCATGGGCCTCTTCTGGCCCGAAGGACTCTGGACATCGCCAAGATTATTCTCATGTACAAAGGCTTTGACTGGCTCAGCCACTTCCGTGGCTCCTCTTGGTCCTTTTATTGGATGATCTAGACCAAAGCTAGGTATGTTGGTGCTATTGGAAATTAAGCTGATATTCTCCAACTTTTTTTCTTTCTTACTTTTTTTTTTTTTTTTGGATACAGGGTCTCACTGTGTTGCTTAGGCTAGAGTGCAGTGCCACAATCAAAGCTCATTGCAGCTTTGACCTCCTGGGCTCAAGTGATCCTTCCACTTCAGCCTCTGGAGTAGCTAGGACTACAGGTACATGCATCCCTATGCCCAGCTAATTTTTCTATTTTTTGTGGAGATGGGGTCTCGCTATGTTGTCCAGGCTGGTCTCAAATTCCTGGTCTCAAGCGATCCTCCTGCCTCGGCCTTCAAATTTGACCTATTGACCTATTATAAGGATGTGTCCATGGACACAGGACTCAGGACTCTGGACATGAAAGGTATAAAGTTGGAACATGAACTACTCTTCACCTGATAAAATTCTTCTCCATTATTGTCACATTTCAGTACTACCCTAAGTATCAGGCTGTGCCCACGTGTATTAAATATAATTCCCAAACAGCATTTAGTGCCCACACTTGGTTCTAGATATGGCAAACCTAAATAGAATTTATATTCAAATTCTAACTTAAGATACTGTAAAGTATATTTTAATTAATACAGTATTAGATTTAGAATGTACAAAGTATAATAATTCCAGAATACTTATCTGTATCTCTAAAAAGTGTCCTAATTTCAACTCCCAATGCAAACATTTTAATTTCTACATTTTGAGAATTAACATACCTTATACCAATGAAATTGTTTTCCTTGAACTGCAAAAATCACATTAATGTTGTTGTCTATTAATTTTTCTGAAAGTTGGCCTAGTGAGGGATGTTCCTGTAACGGATAATGAAACAAAGAGGGAGTGAAATTTAGTAGCTCAACCCCACACATAACCAAACACCTATTATGAAGAAAATTGTATCACTTACATAAAAATGTCCTTGGGAGGAATTATGGTTTTACTAGAGACATTTAAATCCTTCTCAAAATAACATCAATATCAATGTATTAAGGACATTTTATAGAAACAATATCCATAAAAACTTATAGTTTAGAAAAATGAAGAGGGCTGAACTGAACATAGTAAAAAGGATGATCAGTATCTCTTTATTGTTGGACTCAAAGCGATGCAATTGAAATATAATTTAAAATTCACAAGTAGAGACACATTCGTGACAATCACATTCTGAGGCAAAATTTAGTCACAAGTATTAAAATGCAAATATATGTGTGCATACATATATGCCCATAAACATATACACATATATATACACACATCCTTACATATAAATTTGACATATAATATGATATAGTATAAACTTTCTTTAGAAATAGAAAATCCTTTACTCAAATCACAGGTTTGTCACTTTACGACAAAAATTCTCAGTAACATCCTCTATAACACGTGAATGATATCAGCCTTCCATGATTGCTGGCAAGATAAAAAGGTAGTAGTGAACTAGTATGTTAACTATTTAGTGTAACTTCTTGCATACAGTAGGTACTCAAAACTATAACAATTATGATTTGTATTTCCAACTGCTTATACAAAGTATAGATTATAGATCTTTCAACTTATCATTATACTTAATCTTTTTGTTATATGATATAGTATAAACCCATTTTACTTTGACAAATAAAACTATATAGAGCCAACTGTGACATTCTTTGGGGCAGTGAGAAAGCTAGGGATGAGTAGAAGAATGGGAACAAAATTTAGTTTAGAAAATATGAGAAATATGACAACTACGGAAATCGCTATCAAAAGTTACACAGTTAGACACAGTATTGGTAAATTTTCTTTCTATAAATGTTCTTCTAGAATAACTAGACACCTATCAAAGAGATGATGTCAAACTTCATTTGAGGTAGCCTCTGCCTGTTGGTTGGTACCTAATTGCACGAGCCAAAGATTACGTGACTGAGCCTAATTGGCATTATGTGATTCAAGTTCAAATTACTGCATAGTTGTTGCTCTCCACTGCACCCTCCATTGCTAATTGTGTTTTCTTTAAAGGAAAATTTTGCTAAACCAACTTGATTAACATTTCTGTATTTTGGCAACTGTCTGAACTTAGTAAAAGAGCTAAATTAACTAGTTTCACTTATAACATAAGTTTTGTGACCCACATATTAAATTCATATATACATACATTAGATATAGCATTGTGTTTAAAAATACTAACATGAGAAACCATAACAAACATCCTTTTATTTCTATATTGTCTATAATTGCTGTTATAGAAACAAATTTTCATGAGTTCCATTTAAATGTGATATGAAACCAATTTATGAAGAAGCTTAAAAGCATAGGTTTGTATAAGAAAAATTTTGCCCAGAGTAATTCTTAAGTATACAAGTTAAAAGTAATAGAAAAAAAAATTCTAAAATATAAATTCTGCCAGCTAAATTCTTATTCCTTATTCCTAATAAAATGAATAATCTTAAAATATATTTATGACAGTTCACATAATGCTAGTGAATTAAAGAAAACAAATAAAGGCAAGGTAAATCTACCTGTATTGCGAATTTTTTTTAATGGCAACAACTATTTTTTCAAATAGTTTTGCTTTGACCAAAAATAGTCACAGCTTGGCAAGCACTGACCTTTCTTAATTTTTGAAACTATTCATAATTTAAGGACAACTTAATCCATATGTTTTTAACAAGCTTATACTTAATTCACATAAAATCAATATTTAAAAAACAGCTTAAAATGTAAGCAGCTTTTGGAGCCTTCCTAATCTCTTTCCTTCTTCCAAAAATAGGAAGTCACACTAACCAAAAGTATACAAAATTTACATCTAGAAAGTTCTAGTTTGGTCAGAAACTTATTAAGGAGGTCATTTAGATTTTTAAGCTTTAAAGAACACATTTTTGAACCCTAGAGAGAAACCTGTTTTAAAAGAAAATTCAAGTACCTCGAGACAGATTTTTAAAAATCACAAATGTGTAACAGATGTTTAAATGAACCACTGTTGACAGGAGACCTGTGGATTAATGGCTGTCATCGAAGCCCCTTTCCCTCTCCTCCATGAAGCATCCTATCTTTTAAGTACTTTATCTTTTATGTCTTTCATTTCACTAGCAGGAGAACACACTCCCTCTCAGCCAGCTGTCCCTTTGTGGTGACATCACTGTTCCTGAAATCTAACTCCCCCTCTCCATAACCCATTACATGTTTCTCTAAACTCTGAAAGTAATTAATAGAGATAACAGGCATTGCAGGGGCAAAAGGGAGAAGGAAAGTAATGTGCCAAGATAGCTGCTAAGTAATTAGGCTGTGGGAAGGAACTTATAAATGTCAGAAGGAAAGAGGAGGTAAGAAGGATTCATGGGGAGCAATTTCGGTTAAAGAGATAACCACGTAGAGACGTATGGTGGAATTTTAATAATGCATATATCTAGGTAGATGAAAAATGTTTAGACTCTCTTTGTAAAAGTCAGACTCATAATAAAAATTTTTATAAGATAATATAAAATCTGAAGTATTGAATATTGTAATAAGATATAAAAACCCAACAACTTAGTTAAATAAAATACTTAATTATTTGCTCTCCGGAGAGCAAAATCTCTCCACCTGAGAACCACATCAAGTGCAGGGGCTCTGGAAACAGCTTGCCTGGGGCTTCAACTCCTGGCTCTGCAATTACTAGCTGAGTGACACTGGGAGCTGTCTTTACCTTTCTGCGATCTAGTTTCTATATGTATAAAACAGGTATAAATAAATACTGGTATCTATTATACCTCTCAGAGTTATGATGGAGATTGAATAGGTTAACAGGCGTGAAGGCTTTTACCTATCATTCTCTAATTATTAAGCCTAGGTTAATGATGTCACACTGCTTGGTGTCTCCTGTAGCACTGCTATGTAGGTGTGTGTGACTGCAGATAAGGTTCTGATTCCTTTAGTGCTGCTGTTTTCTCATTTATAAAATAGAAGTAAAGCAGTAAACAGTACCTACATCTCACTGGGTTGCTGGGTGGTGTTGCATGAACGTAAAGGAACAGACACCACAGGACTGCTTAGGAAAAGACAGTTATTAATAATAGACTGTTTAATAAGAGACATTTGGGGGCCATTACTAAAGGCTAGATATGCTCTTGATATGCTGTAATTTACCTGCCTCCCTTATTTACCCTTTGTCCCTGGCCTCGGAGCTGTCTGTGGCCCCTGCAAACATGGTGTCAGTGGTAATCATAATTATTTACTGAAGGAGGGCATGGACTGATACGTTTTGTAAGTTTTTCAATAACAGTGGCAACAAGAAGTTTCTGCTTAAATATGATTTAGCCAAAACAACTAATTTATTAGAACATTCCATAAATGCTTTTATCAGATTTGATTTCTATTGCATCACTTATGCAAACCATCATTTTATCTCATTCCAGAGCCATTATATAAGGAAAGGCAGGTTAGCCTGAGCCTGGCACAGGTGATTTCTACATGCAACTTTTGCTTTCAATTAAAAAAATTCCAACTAAATATTGTTGGCAGAGATCATTTCCTGGCCACTTTTCTGAGAACATGAGATTCATTCAAATTAGGTCTCTTGTCAAATTATTATTGAAATGTTCTCACAATCTTTACAACTTTAAAACAGTTCAGCAAATAGCAAGCTGAAATCAGGCATTTTGATAGTTTTTAAAAGCCCCATAAAATGTAATAATATTTTTTTAAAAACTTCATATCAACTTAAAACTTTTTAGTTGTATTCCGTGCCTGGCACAAAATGAATTAGCATTTTTATTTAGTATGTTTTTGAGACAAAGAGCCTGAGAAGCAGAAAAAAAAAAAAAAGAGACATTTATCACTTTCTGAAGTTGAGGAGGCTATTTCTCAGTCAC
>JAQIFY010002263.1:0-13478 GCA_028533085.1 Varecia variegata | reverse complement strand
TTTTTCTATATATATTTTAGTTGGCCAGCTAATTTCTTTCTATTTTTTAGTAGAGACGGGGTCTCGCTCATTGCTCAGGCTGGTCTCGAACTCCTGACCTTGAGCGATCCACCCGCCTCGGCCTCCCAGAGTGCTAGGATTACAGGCGTGAGCCACCGCGCCCGGCCTGAACTTCTCTGTTAACACTGCTTTTGCCATGTCCCAGGAACATTGGAAGCTTTTGTTGTCTTTGTCATTCAATTCAAAAAATCTTTTGATTTCCATCTTGATTTTGTCATTGACCCAAGGATTGTTCAGCAACTGGTTGTTTAATTTCCTTGTGTTTGTGTAGATTTGAGAGTTCCTCTTGAAATTGATGTCTAGTTGTATTCCACTGTGTTTTCAGAAGATACATGATATGATTTTGATTTTTCTGAATTTGCTGAGACTTATTTTGTGGCCTAGTATATGATCTATCTTGGAAAATGTCCCTTGTGCTGATGAGAAGAATGTATATTCTGCAGTTTTGGGGTAGATTGTTTGGTAAATGTCTGTTAGGTCCGTTTGTTCTAGAGTCCCATTTCCATCCAGTGTTTCTTTGTTGATTTTTTGCCTTGATGATCTGTCCAGTTCTGTTACTGGCATGTTGAAATTCCTGGCTATGATGATGTTGCTATTTATTTCCTTGTTTAGATCTAGTAGAATTTGCATTATGAATCTAGGAGCTCCTGTGTTAGGTGCATATATATTTAGCATTGTTACATACTTTTGTTGAATTGTTCCCTTTACCATTATTTGACCATTTTTGTCTTTTTTCACCATTGTTGATTTAAAATGTATTTTATCTGATATGAGAATAGCTACAGCTGTTCACTCTTGGTTTCCATTTGCATGGGATGTATTTTTCCACCCCTAAATATTGAGTATATGAGCATCTTTGTGAGTTAAGAGTTAAGTGGGTTTCTTAGGGACTGCATATATTTGGATTGTGGTTTTTTATCCATTCATCCAATCTAGATCTTTTAAGTGGAACATGAAGACCATTAACATTCAATGTTAATATTGATATGTGAGATACTGTTCTGCTCAACATGCTATTTGTTACCCAGTTGCTTTGTTTTGTTTTCTCCCTTGTGTGACTGTTTTATAAAAGCTGTGAGTTTTAACTTTGGCATGTTTTTACTCTGGTGGCTATCAATGGTGCTGTTCCATGTACAGAACTGTTTTAAGCATATCTTGTAGGGTAGGTCTAGTGGTGCCAAATTCCCTTAGCATGTGCTTGTCTGGGAAAGACCATTTCTCCTTGATTTATGAAATTTAGTTTTACAGGATACAAAATTCTTGGCTGGCAATTATTCTGTTTAAGAAAACTAAAAATGGGACCCCAGTCCCTTCTGACTTATAAGATTACTTTTGAGAATCTGCCTTTAGTCTGATGGCCTTTCCTTAGTAAGTTACTTGATACTTTCATTTGCAGCCTGTAGGATTTTTTCCTTAACTTTAACTTTTGCCAGACTGATGTCTATGTGCCTGGTGATGTCCTATTTGCCATGAATCTTCCAAGTGTTTCATGGCCTTCCTGTATCTAGATGTCAAATCTAGCGATACCAAGGAAGTTTTCCTTAATTATTCCCTCAAGTAGGGGTTCCTGGTTTTTGCTTTTTCTTCTTCTCCCTCAGGGATACTTATGATTTTTATATTCACTCACTTTACATAGCCCCATATGCCTCAGAGAGATTGTTCATTCTTCTTGATTCTTTTTTCTACATTTTTGAATGACTGGATTAATTCAAAAGCCTTGTCTTCAAGCTCTGAAATTGCTTCTCCTGCTTGGTCTAGTCTGTTGTTACAACTTTCTGCCATCTGGTGAAATTCCCTAAATGACTCTTTCATTTCCAGATGTTCTGTTATATTTTCTCTTATATTATCTATCTTTTTACTGAATTTTTCATTCACATCCTGAATCTCTTTTTTGGTTTTTTGGAGTGTGTGTGTGTGTGTGTGTGTGTGTGTGTGTTGGTTTTTCACTTTCTTATCAATCCCATTGATCTTACTTGCCATCCACATTCTGAATTCTATATCTGACATTTCAACAATTTCCTTTTGATTGGAGTTCATTGCTGGAGAGCTATTGTGATCCTCTGGGGTGTGAAGACAGCCTTTTTTTTTTTATGTTGCCAAAGTTCTTATGCTGGTTCTTTCTCACCTGAACCTCTTCTGTCTGCTCAAAATAGATAACTTTGTGGTACCCCAGCTCTCCTCTGCTCTGTGTGGAGAAGGAGAGGTCCCTGGATGGCATGCTTCCGTCCTGCTCCAGAAGATTGGCCAGGCAGGAGGTGGGGGGGATGTAGTGTGAGCCTTTAACACTAATGCTCGCCTGTGTCTCACCTTTCCCCTTTGGTTTTCACGGGCACTTGGTGGGGCAGCCCCACAGCTGGGCCAGGTCTTGTGGCAGTGGCTGTGGCTGCGTTCACCCCCCAGATCCATCTGCAGCAGGGCTTCCAAGGCAGCAGTGGCAGCTGCACCTCCAGAGGGCAAACAATAGGTGCCCAAGTCCAGGGGGGCATATTCCTCCTGGGCCCATGAGAAGTGTGTAGGGTCACCCGGGCTATGGCAGCAGATGCCGGGTCTGTGTGCACCTGCTTTGCCCAGGTCCCCCAGGGGTGGTAGGCGTGTGCGGCTCTCGCCCACAGGGCATACAAGAGCACCAGCTTTCCCTTCCACTCCCTGGCCTGGCTGGGACAATGGGGAAGCAGCAGCCATGGATCTTACCCGCAGGTAGACACAGTGCTCTGGGGCTGAGACCTAACAATGAAGCACCAGGGTTCAGAAGCCAACTGTGACTTCCCTCTGGCCCAAGGTAACTGCACAGCCTCCGGTCAGCTCTCTGGATCAGTCCAGAGTCCTGCTGCCATGGAGGGGCAGTCCCTCAGCTCTGGCTGCCATGTCCACAGGGGAGGTGTAGGGCCCCCGGGCTCTCTCC
This sequence comes from Varecia variegata, assembly GCA_028533085.1. Taxonomy (NCBI): domain Eukaryota; kingdom Metazoa; phylum Chordata; class Mammalia; order Primates; family Lemuridae; genus Varecia; species Varecia variegata. The sequence goes on along the minus strand of JAQIFY010002263.1, from coordinate 10,516 downwards.
TCTGTCCCTCCCCAACATGCAACATCCCCAGGTACCTCCAATATTGCTGAGTTGGTCACCCCACTTCCCTCCTCTTCACTTTGGGTGCCTCTTGTTGCCTCTCTGTTAACTCCCAATACTCTCTCTTAGACTATTGATCTGAAGGTGAATATCTATCTGCCACTTTTAGTCCTCTCCATGGCAGTGGTACTGTGCAGGCTGCCTCTAATCCACCGTCCTAAAGCTCTGCCATTCAGCTGTGAAACAGCTAATAACTGTCACTTGTGGGATGTCTTCCGTTTATCACAGGCACTGCACAAGCTCCTTTACATACGTAATCTCTTATCTTCACAGCAGTCTTAGATTACTGGCTTTATAGACATGGAAACAAACAGATTCCAAAATGTGAAGTGTTTGTCACTGGTATTCCTTCCAGTACTGGTGGCCAGTGGATAACTCAGTAGAAAACAAAGCCAATCTAGCTTATCTGTGAACTTGAAGATATTTTTAAACCCTGAGAAATTGGAGATTTTAGTTTGGTGCCATGAACTTTACCTTCCTGTGGAAGACATTTGTCATATTTGGATAGTTAGTGTCTGAATCCCTTCCCTTTTCCTAATGGCACTAGCATCAGCATTTCGAGAAAATTCATTATTGACTATAGTGTTGACAAGAAGGGAATTCCAGATGACTGACTCCCACTTCATAAGCTCAGGGTGGCAGATTTTTCTTCCACTCACAATTGGCACAGCCAGGTCCTACACTCACCCAGTCAGACACTCATTCCTGAGATGCTGATCTAACAGTTGAGAGCAGATTAGTCACGGGCAGGAGAAGAATGGAGGTCAGACTGCTCCTGGGACATGACCGTGGCTGCAATTTTGCCTGTCCTCCTATACCTGGTTCCTGTCTATTCTCCTGGGTCAGTCTTCCGGTCTCCCACGCGTCATGTCACTCCCAGATAACCTCACAATCACTTTCCTCTGGCCAAGCTAGCCAGGGTTTCTTCTGTGCTTGTCACCAACACCCTGGACTGGAGATATAAAAATATACATGTTATGGATTGAATTGTTTCCCCCTCAAAAGTCATGTTGAATCTTAATCCCCGGTACCTATGAAAGTGATGTTATTTTTGGAAATAAAGTCTTTGCAAATGTAATCAAGATAAGGCGAGGCCATACTGGAGTACAGCCCTTCGTGCAAATGAGAGGGGTTCGTGTAGGAAGAAGAGAGAGGCACCCAGGGAGGAAATGCCATGTGAAGCCAAGACATACTGGGGAGGAACAGTTTTAAAGTGCTACGGCTGGAGGCAAGGATCGCCAACAAGCCATCCCAAGGGAGAGGGAGCCAAGGGAGGATCCTCCGCTACAGGATTCAGAGGCCGCGTGGCCCTGGCAACGTCTTCATTCCAGACTTCCAGCCTCCATAATTGGGAGACACAAGTTTCTGTTGTTTTAAGTTACTCAGTTTGTGACAGTTTGTTATGGCAGCCCTAGGAAATATATAATTTAAATTATTACTAAAACCAATTATAAACCATTACTTATATTATTTGCTTAAGAAACTCATTGTGTATCTGTAACACCAAAATCCTTTCCTGGATAACTGGTGATATGATTTTTTTCACCTGCCCAACCCAGAGTTTTCCATTTAGTAGGCCTATAAGAACCCAGTTGGTACATGTGAGCATGCAAATGAACACAAAGCACAGTACAAGGCGGATTACCCTGAGAAGTTTTATATTTTCTATCTAATTCTCATCTCCTCAGCACTTTACTCACTTTGTTATCTACTCATAAATAAAATGTCCCTCATATCATCAACTAGGCCATTTTCTGAATGATCTATAAATATTTACCAAAATAAGTCTAGTCCTTGATGAGGCAGGAATTGGATATTATGTAGTAGCATAAGATTTCAGAGGATCTGGATTGTCACTAGGACAACATTATCACAACCCTGAAATGCATATAAACAAGGAAGGCAGGTTGTGACATTCTTCAGTTCTATTTATATTCAATGTACTGTGAACTATTAAGACAGGTAAAATGAAAGAGAATTAAAACAGAAAGGACATAGAGGTATCCACTAAAAAGAGAATATTCAGAACGTGCTTAAATACTATGTGCAACTACCTTATCAGTTGACCAGACAGCGAGTAGTGCAGTTAATGTGGGCAGTGATTGGATTTTTTAACTGCCTTGAAGTTTTGCTATATTTTATGTGACAACGTCAAATTTGACTTCAGACTGTTGGGCAAACCAAAATGTGTGTTACAGGTATTATGCTGGCATTTTTTATTTTTTATTGGGACTTTCATAGTATATTAGCTTTTCAGCCATTTCCAAATTCCTCGAATTTCTTTCTGGTACTGCCATTTGATTTAGCAACTGGATAGAAACAGCTGAGAACATTTCTTGGTCTTAAATTAGAGTTGGCCATGACAAATGTTTCTGCAAGAATATAGGATGAATCCCACACATTTATCACGGCATCTGGGCCATGTTTGTTTCTGTGGGACACAGCAGAGGGTAGGAAGGATTCTTATGTTGGTAAACTGGGAGTCTAAAAATTCTACTTGCCATCTGGGATTGCTTTGGGAGAATACTGTCCTGTTCTTCCCACTTAATCACCAAAATGAAGTATCGTCATACAAAGACAATGATCTTGGTGGTCTAGACTTAAGTAAAACCAGTCAGAATAAATACATTCATTTAAATATGGTTGTGTTTATTTACTATGACATTCGACAAGCTTCTAGAGTTTACAGAAAAATTTCATGCATAAATTTAGCCTATACAAACACAAAGAAGTTACATAAACCCAACATAATGAAAGCAATTTATATAGGGCGTAAACTTCATGACATTTACAGTTAACTTGCAAGTAAAGAAGGCAACTAACAGAAATAACTTCTTCTAGCAAAAACTCTTATGTGGTTTGCACAGTTCCAAAATATCAGTCTTTAAATATCCACTATTCCATCAAAGTGCCACAAGGAGAATAGCAAACTAAATAGAGAAAATATGGCCTCAATTTAGAGATTTGGTAAGAAAGTAAAATGCAGACCTACTTTTATACCTGCTGTTGCAAGGAATCAATTGAATTTCTTAAGCCTTATAATTTCATTAACTCCATTAGGGAATACCATTTCAAACAAATCTCAGATTTCCCTAGATCTATTGAACAATTAATGCAATTGTAATACTGCTGGTGTCAAAGCTACTGCGTTCCAGAAACACTCCAACTTTTCCACTGCAGAATCTCTCCTGTTAAATAATTGAAATGTTGTATTTTTAATGCCAAATGGGCAGCTAAGAAGCACGCTAAGTGGCTGCCTGAAGTCATAATCGGAACAGGAGCTCTCAAGTGCTGCCCTTGGAAAAATAGCAACTACATCAGATTTCTCCCTATTATCCCTAAGTAAATCTTAGCACGCAGAGCACACGCACAGCCCAATTCTGAGCAGATGCCCACCAGCGATTTTTCAGTGAATGTCCTGTAGGGTCTCAAATTTGCTTTTGACAGAATAGTGACTCCAGCAAACATTTGCCGTGGGCACCAGCCTGACAATTCTTTGACGAGTAGTTTCCCTCCTGCAGCGAAGAGAACGGATAGCTACGAATCCTGCCTAATAGACTTAGTGGTAGCCTAATTCAGGAAGGATATGGATAAAAACTAGCAGAAGCAGCAACTAATTTTCTGGTTCTGCATTCCAAAACCGAATTACTGCTGCCTTTTGGAATTACGTCTCAGGTATTTTTATCAGCAGTGCTCTTTCTAAGACCAGTTGTAAGGACGCTTGTCGCCCTGCGGTTCACAGTGATTTATTTTAACCAAGTATTTTCATCTTTGGAAAGCATCCTGATTTCTGCAGAAAGGAGTGGCCAAGTCCTGTGGGGAAAACCCTTAGCAGAGGGTCTATGTGGATCAGTATAACCAGATTTAATTCTGGGTAGAGGTTGGCGAGCCTGGCCCAAGTGGACAGGAGGCTAAACGCTGAACGCCGGGCGGGGGTGCCGGTGCTTGTCCAAAGCAGCCGTGTGTCCCCAAGTCAGTTTCTCCAACTGCTTTTCCTCACACTCCCCATAACATACATCAGCTTGGTTTTTAATTCAGAAAGGTGTCATGTCAATGTTAAAAACTGCCTTCCTGATGCCTCTTCACAGTTCTTCACTCTCACAGTAAAAATATTCTTTTCTGATGAGCCCTAAAAGGAAGAACTAAGCAAAGCCCAGGAGTTAGTTCGGGGCAACTTGTGTTTGCCTGGCCGCCCAGGTGCGCTGAGTCACCATTTTTAGAAGCAGGTAAAATGCTACAGGTGTCTACAGGCTGAGCACCCCTCCGACATGCTGGCCTGGTGGTGCGTGTGTGTCTACAGCTGAATCTGTGAAGTCACAGATGCTCCCTACCAAGGGACCATACCCAAACCAGACCGTCAACCTTCCTTCCGCTGAGCGCCAACACTCCTCCCTCGCCCCACGTGTCCTCCCAAATGAGCTCGCGGTGGAGGGTGCCCGTCCTAAAACTTCCCTTTATCTTAGAGACGAGGATAGACTCACCTGGTAAACAGCATGGGACACACTTAGAGGAAAACGTTTAAGAAATACACTAGCAAAGAAATAGCTCAGAAATAGCACATTTTGCACAGCCTCAGCTGTGGCACAGAGATCAGTCACAACGACCAGACAAATACCTTTGAGTCACACATCTCGTGGAAACAGGCAGCCCAAATGAGCAGAGCAATCTGTGTATGCACACCAATGACAAAGCAATAAATGGATGAGGCTTCATGAAATATTTTCTGCAACTCTCAGGTATTGATAAAGGAACATAAAGACGAACACTTGCAAAAATGATAGAAAAATGTCAAAGTGGCCAGAATTCAAATAGTGGTTGCTATGGTCTGAATGTCTGTGTTCCCCCCTAACTTCACATGTTGAAATGTTAACCTCCAAGGTGATGGTATCAGGAGGAGGGGCTCTGGGGAGGTGATTAGGCCACAAGGGGAGAGACTTTATAAATGGAATCAGAACTCTTATGAAAGAGTCCCAAGAGCCGGGCGCGGTGGCTCACGCCTGTAATCCTAGCACTCTGGGAGGCTGAGGCGGGTGGATCGCTCGAGGTCAGGAGTTCGAGACCAGCCTGAACAAGAGCGAGACTCCGTCTCTACTAAAAATAGAAAGAAATGGCCTGGACAGCTAAAAATATATATAGAAAAAATTAGCCGGGCATGGTGGCGCATGCCTGTGGTCCCAGCTACTTGGGAGGCTGAGGCAGGAGGATCGCTTGAGCCCAGGAGTTTGAGGTTGCTGTGAGCGAGGCTGACGCCACGGCACTCACTCTAGCCCGGGCAACAGAGTGAGACTCTGTCTCAAAAAAAAAAAAAAAAAAAAAAAGAGTCCCAAGAGATACCAAGGACTACGTAGCCTGCCCCTTCCGCTACATAGGGACACAGCAAGAAGGCGTAGTCTATGAGCCAGAGAAGAGGCACTCACCCAACACCAAATCAGCCTTAATTCCGGACTTCCCAGCCTTCAGAACTATGAGAAACAAACCTCTGTTGTTCATAAACTACCCGGTTTATGGAATTTTATTATAGCAGCTTGACTACCACAATGGTCGATATACAATAACAGTGTGGTAGGCACAGGGACACTGCTAGGACTGGCCTTGGAGAGAGGACCTGCTGCAGAGTGTGGTGAGCGGACAGCCCCAGATCGCCATCTTTGAGACCCATCTCAGCACCCTTCCTGGGACACTCCCGGCCCACACTGAGCAAAGTGTGGGTCCTGGGACCAGGCCAAGCCTGCCCAGTGCAGAATTCCTCCAGTGGACAGCCTTTGCTTTGGGCAGCCCGTCAGCCTCCCCAAGGCCTTCTCAAGGGGCACGGCAGTCGTCAGCTCTTCCAACCTCGCCGTTCTTCCTTCCTCCCTCTTCTCTAAAGACTCTCCCAGCTTGCCCCTGCTCTCCCTGGCCTTTGTCTTGCACAGGTGTTCCCTGCAATAAGTCTCTTGCACTTCTAATCTCACTGTGCTATCCACTTCCTGGAGGGCGTGAACTGTTGCCCACAAATGTATAAATCAATGCAGTTCTGACCCATCCTGCTGGGAGACAAATAATGGCTGAAACATTTAAATGAATGTTAACCACGGAGAGAACAAAATAGTAATCCAAAGCCCACTCCCTCAATAACTGACCCACTCCCTTAATAATGTCATTAATACATGAGCTAATCAGCTCTTAAAAGTCCCACCTCTCAACACTGTTACAATGGCAATTAAATTTCAACATGCATTTTGGAGGGAACATTAAAGCCATAGCAACAACTATCAAATATAATATATATATATATATATATATATATATATATAAAGTCTATATTAAGACTCATGCAATATTGTAGGATTTGCTTGGAAAGGCCTTTTGGAGGCAGTTCCATTCTTCTTCCTTAGCAATGATTTTTCAAGCTTCAGTTGCTCCAGGTTTGTACATCACCAGCTTCCTTTCCTGCATGATTCATGACTCTAAATTATCCACTTGCATCACTTCCGTATAAACTGTTATTTTCTTTGCAAACATAGAGAATGGAGCTGTGGCATAATCAACCTGCCAATGATGCTGTTGACCCTGAGGATGAATTTTCATCAGAGGGTAGGGCGGGTGGAGAGAGAAAGCAAGTGCCTACTCCGTCCCCTGAGTGCCACCTGCATTCGAGGGCACAGACAGGGACTTCCCAGGACAGCATCGTGCCCACAGGTCAGCCACACACTCGCCACTGACAGCGGTGAGGAGGGAACACAAAAGATGAGATAAACATGGCGCTCACTGTAAGACTGCACATACTGGTCATTAAAAGATGCAGAATGAGTCCCAAAGCAACAAAATATGAGGCTTATTTTAAGTTTTAAAATCAACTTATAACTCTTCCAGCAAAAATGAGACAGTTTTTCTTTTTTAAGCCTACAGAACCTCTAATTCCCAATCTGTTCAGAGGCTTACCTCCTTTTACAAACTAACAAAAATAGACATGTGGCCAATCTCTGAAACTCAGCATAATAAATTGAAATTGCTTTCTAAGAGTTTCTTTGCAAACACAAATATCTTAAATTAGATATTAGGGAGCAGGTCATCCTCTCTATTTTTTAAGAAAGGAGAAAAGATGCCGTCTGGAGTTGGTATGAGACATCCCATTCTTCCTGACTCTGAAACAGGAAAGGTGGCACTAGTGGATAAACGAACAGTCTGAAAGAAATTGATAGAAGAAGGGGGAGGAGGGAAAGAAAAAGAAAAAAAAGAAAAGGAAAGAAATAAGAAAGAAAAAATAAAGAGAAAGAAAGAAGAAAGAAAGAAATGAAAAGAACAGGAAGCAAATATTTATTGTGCAGATTGTTTATATAACATGTCACTTAGTCCTTGCAATAGTCCTCTGAGTTGGATGGTGCTGTTTCTATGAGGAAAACAAAACCAAAAGAGATCCAATAACTTTCCCAAAAATAAATGCATAGATAATGGCATGTCTGAAAGAATTAAAACAAGAGAAAAGCATCCATTGTCCATTTGAAAAGCAATAATTTTCACAGATGTGGGTATCAAAAAACTTCTTAGAAGTTGAGCAAGAAATAAAAAATGGACATGTTATGACAGTAATTTGTATAATCTACCTCACTGATAGATTTATATTAACAGCTCACTTCTGAAATGATACAATCCCCCCACTTCAAAAAGCCCTTCAAAGGCTTCTCAAATGAAATGTCCCTGACACTTTCCGTGAGTAAAACCTCACTCACCTGAGTAAATGAGCCGCTACCAACCGGTCCTCCACTCTCATCTCATTTTCTTGATCCAGAAGAGCTCTCAGCAATGACTAGGTAGTTGGGATATGGAATTATATTTGAAAGAAGGAATCAGCATTTTATTATTTCCAGGAACTATGTTAATAGATAAACTTATAAATCTTTCTCCATCTTCAAATATCAGTGAGGAAATTTGCTGGTATCAGAGTTAATGTGAAGCAGTTTAGGAAGTGCTTTGCACACTAACTGTCCTCCAACCTGGAGTCCAGCTGCTATAGTTTGAATATGATTTGTTTGTCCCCTCTGAACAGCACTTTGAAATTTGATCCTCAGTTTTGGAGGTGGCGCTGAATGGGATGTATTTACATCATGGGGGGGTGAACCCCTCATGAATGGCTTGGTGCTGTCGTTCTCGTGGTAATGAGTTATTGCTCTGTTAGTTCTCAGGAGAACTGGTTGGTGAAAAGAGCATGGCACCTCCTCCTCTCTCTGGCTTCCTCTCTCACCGTGCGATCTCTACACGCTGGTTCACCTTCACCTTCCACCAAGAGTGGAGGCAGCTTGAGGCCCTCACCAGAAGCAGATGCTGGTGCCATGCTTCCTGTACAGCCTGCAGAACCGAGAGTGAAATAGACCTCTTTTCTTTGTAAATTACCTAGGCTCAGGTATTCCGTTATAGCAACACAAAGGGACTAAGACATCAGTTGAATCTCTTTTGAAGACAGTGTAATGCGTAAGCTTGTGCCACAAAAGTTGGCAAGTTAAAAGCTGCATTTCCCAGACTGCCCTGAGATAGGGTTCTGGATGTGGTTTAGGTTGTGACACTCAGATATCCTTGCATAAGTCTCAGATTGAAACCTGACTTCACTGGGGTAAGAGGCAGTGGCACAAGTCCCACATTGTGCTGGTGCAAATCTAGTGGGCACAGTGTGTTCCAAGATGCACAAGTTATAGCACCAGTTTCTTGACCTTCAGGTCAAGCTAAGCAGAGCAATCCTGAAGCCAGAGCCAGCAATAGGAATAGTAGATTCCCTAATTGCTGTGGCAGTGGAGAATTCTGAAGAGTTAATCTCCAGAGCTTAGGCTGGTGCACATGAGCACCTACTTTCTTGTTTCAAATCAGTTCATGTTTTAAATAATTAGAAAAGTTTGTTATCTATAACCACAGCCTAACTGATAGATAGACACCCATCACAGTAAACACTATCACCAATTGCACAGTTCCTTAGGACAAAATTTTTATTCTTTCCTTATTTATAGACCCTATCAATCACTAAATATTATCAGCACTATTTTCAAAATATGTTCAAAGTCATGCCTTTTCTCATCACCACCCCCTGTCCATGGGGATATGATCCTCCTGCCCAAAGACTAGAAAGAGAGCCATAGTGTTTAGAAAAATCAGAGAAAGCATTTTTTATTTGAAAATATTGACTGTAATTGAAGAGTAATATCAGGCAAGTCTTCAACTGAGCACAAGATAATATAGCCTTTAAGGAACTGTGGTAGAATACTGAAAATTACAAAATATTGCTGAGAAAAATTAAGGAAGAAAGACCCAGATTAAGATATATACCACGTTTATAGTCAAGAGATGCAATGTTGTTAATTCAATATTGTCAGTTCTCCTGAGTTTAGCTGTAGATTCAAAGTAATCCCCATCAAAAGAAGTAGCAGCTTTTTAAAAATAGAAATTTCAAAGCTGAATCTAAAATTAATGTAGAAAAGCAAACAACCTAGAACAGCCAAAACAATATTTAAAAAGAAGAACAAAATGACAGGCCTTACGCTACCTAATTATATTTACTATTAAGCTTCAGATATCAAAAGAGTGGGGTGTTGGCTTAAGTATAGTTACATGGATCAAGAGAACAAAATACATATTCCAAAAATAGGCTTGCACATATAGGGTTGACTGATATTTGGCAATGATGCCAAGCATTTAGTAGAGAAAACATTCTCTTTAACCATGATTCAGGAAAAACTAGATATCCTTATGAAAAAAATGATCTCCAATCCTTACCATACACGACATACAAACATTAACATGAAATAAAACATATAGTTAAGTGTAAAAGCTAAATCTACAAAATTTCTTGAAGAAAACATATGATAAAGAATTTGTTTTCTTGAATTAATCATAAATTTCTTAGGATACAATAAGCAAAAACCATAATAGAAGAAACAGAGCCAGGTGTGGTGGCTCACACACATGGGCCCAGCTACTGAGGAGGCTGACGTGGAAGGATCGCTTGAGGCCAGGAGTTCACGACCAGCCTGGGCAACATAGCAAGACCCTGACTCAAAAAAAGTTGATGAATTATACATCATCAAAATTCAAAACTTCTGCTCCTCAAAAAAGCAGAAAATTTTTTTAAAAAAATAAACATTAGTCTCAGACTAAATGGAAGAAAATATTTACAAAATAAATGTTAGATAAAGAACTTGTATCTCAAATATATAAAGAACACTTACAACTCAGTATCAATAAGAAAAAATCATCATAAAAATGGGCAAAGGGTTTGAACAGACTCTTCACCAAAGAAGATACACAAAGGACTAATGACCACGTGAAAAATCCTCATTCTCATTAGTCATCAGAGTACTGCAAATAAAAATCACAATGAGACACCATTTCATACTAGAGCAATCCTCGTGAGAATGCAGAATGATACAACCACGTTAAAAAATTAGTTTGGCAGTTTCTTATAAAGTTAAATATACACTTAAAATATGACCCA
>JAQIFY010002262.1:0-13480 GCA_028533085.1 Varecia variegata | reverse complement strand
CAGCCCTGTAAGCTCTTAAGTGAAAGCTCTAGAGATGCAGAGACACATGTTCTAGCAATGGGTAAAAACTAGAGATAGGCTGAGCCTTATAAAACTGCAAGCCAGCCTCGTACCTCACATGGAGTCAGGCTCCACTCTATCAATATAGCAGAGAAAAGTATTCTTTGTGGTAGAATAAAACACCACCTGCATCCTATATAGATTTTTTCAAAAATTATTAGCCATGCCAAGAGATAAAATCATATGAAGAATAACCAAGAGAAAAAAACAAAAGAAGAAACTCATAGGAGATCCACATAGTTTAGCTATCAACAATTTTTAAAATAGCTATAATCAATTTATTAAATTATGAAGATGATATCCAAAAGTGGAGAATTTTACTAAAGAAATTTAAACTTTAAAAAAAGAACCAAATGGATAGTTTAGTACTACAAATAGACTATGTGAAATTAATAACTCAATAGCAGATTGGTTTCCCTGATGATCATCTAAGTCCACATTTGGGAATAACACCAATTGGGTATCGGACAGAGGTGGGGGGTGGGGGAGGGGATGGGTGTGTACCTACATGATGAGTGCGATGTGCACTGTCTGGGGAATGGACACGCTTGAAGCTCTGACTTGGGGGAATGGGGGGGGGGCATGGGCAATATATATAACCTGAACTTTTGTACCCCCATAATAACCTGAAATAAAAAAAAAGAATAACTCAACAGATACTATTAAAAATAAGATTAGATGTAGCAGCAGAAGAGAAGATTAGCAAAATGGAAGGGAGATCTATACAAAATCTTCAAACCAAAGCATAAACAGATAAAAGAAGGGAGGAAAAAAAAGTGTAAGATACATATCAAACATGGTTAAAATGCATAAATGTGTAGCATATGTGATTTGGAGTCCCAGATGGAGAGGAGAGAGAGAGAGAGTGGGACAGAAGCAATATTTAAAGTGATAATACCTGGAAATGTTCCAAAATTGATGAATGATGTCAATGCACAAATTCAAGAAGTTCTGCAATCCCGAAGTCAGATACATATAAAGAAAACCTCACTTAATTAAATCATTACAAAGATTTTTGTGAGTCAAATACAAAGTAAAAGTGTTTAAAAGCATCAAGAAATAACACATGCAAAGCAGCAACAATAAAAATGACATCTTCTTATGAGAAATTATGGAATCTAGGAGACAATGAAATAACATCTTTAACATGCTGAAAAAAAATACTAGGTGCCAACAAAAACTTCTATGTCCACAGAATATCCTTCAAAACAACAAAATGATACCATTTTTAGACCAACAAAAACTGAGAGCATTATTACTAAATAACTTGCACTAAAAATATACTAAAGAGATTTCTTTAGGTAGAAGAAAAACAATGCCAGAAAATTTAGAAATTAATGAACTACACCATAAAGGATAAACGTGACGTTAAATCTAAATGAGTATTTTGTGTGTGCAAAATAATAAACTAATGGCCTAGGAGTTTAAAGTATATGTAGAATAAAACAACTGGCAAGACACTAATACAAATGTTAGGAAGTGAGTTAAATGAAAACAAAGTTGATTCTTTTCAAATTAAGGTCTAACACATACATGGATCTTAAATATGAAGTTCAATAAATACATATGCAATCATGTAATCACCACACAACTAAAATATAGAAATTTCCCACATGACAGAAATCCCCTCATGCCTCTCCTACTATTTAGGCTTCTGTCATAATAAATTGGTTTACTTGCTCTGGAATTTCATATGAATGAAGTCAAATAGTATGGGTTCTTTTTATTTCTAGCTTATTTTACTCATAATTAAGTCTCTGCCATTCATCCATAATATTTTCAATAGTCCATTCTTTTATAATAGAGAGTATTCCATTGTATGAGTATTCTACAACTTATTTGTTCATTTTCCTGTTAATGAACATATGGTTCTTTCTAGGGGGGGAGCCAGCATAAATAAAACTACTATAAACATTTTTGTCTTTTGATAAACACATGCTCTCTTGATGTGATGCATAAATAACAGAATTTTTAGATCATAGGCAGGTAGAAATTTAGCTTTAATAAATATGGCCAAGGAGTTCCCAACGTTATATCAATTTATTCTACTATCAGCAATACAGCTCCAGTTGTTCCATATCTTCACCAAAACATGCCACTGTCAGTCTCTTTAATTTTTCTACTTTTGTGGCTGTGTTGTAGTATCTGACTATGGTTTTTAATCACATTTTATTCCTAAATAACAATTCTGAGCATCTTTTTTCATGTTTATTGAGCATTTTAATCATCTTTTGAAGATGTTTCCCAATGTTTGGTTAGAATATTTGTCATTGTCTTATTGATTTGTAGAATTTCTATAATCTGCATAAGGATCCTTAATGGAATATATATAGTACATTTATTTTAACCCAGGCTACAGCTTACCAAAGAGTACTTCTCTGGGAATTTGGCCACCATAACAAATGAGACTAAATGTTCTGCCACTAGGATAAATGGAGTCTGAGAGTCTGATTTAGAAAAGTATAGAAATTTAGAAAAGTAATGTATTGCTGTATTTATTCTGTGGTCATGATAAAGTGAAATGCATACTTACTACAAATGAATTTAATAGATATTTACTCATTTAACACAGGATGTCAAATGCTGAGAGGGACTAGATACGTAATATACATATAAAAGAAATGGACCAACTAAAAGAAAAAAAATGGCTACTGAGAGCTAGCCTCAGATTTAGAAATACAACGGGAGCAATGAAATCACTGAAAAAATAAAGAACATGTAACCTATTTAAACTGAACAACTACAAATACACTTTAGCCAATTGTTGCCAAACTATGATTGCCCAATTTTCTTATTTTTTTCTGTAGAATCTAGAAACCCGTATTATTTTACCAAGACTATATTTTTAATGTTGACAACTAATTTAAATGTAAAACATTTTAGATTCCTACACCATGAAGAACACATTAACAAAAAAATGACTTATCTGTGAGTTCTATCTTTCACCAACGAACCACAAGTTTACAACCCTGGTTTAATACATATTGAATAACACTTAAAACCTACCATAGCAGGCAAAATAATGGCCTCCTCAAAGATGTCCATCTGTGAATATGTTATATTATATGTGAAGAGGAGCTAAGGTTGCAGATGAAATTAAGGTTGCTAATCAGCTTACCTTAAAATAAAAAGATTATCCAGGTGGGACCAATGTTATCACAAAGATCCTTAAATGAGAAAAATAGAGTCAGAAGAGTCAAGTGTGATGCAAAGTAAGACTCAACCAGATACTGCTGATTTTGAAGATGGAAGAGGCCACAAGTCAAAGAATTTGGGCAGCCTCTACAGGCTAGAAAAGTCAAGAAAATGGATTTTTCTTCAGAGCTTCCGGAAAGGAATACAGCTCTGCCAACATCCTAATTTTAGCTCAGTGAGACCTAGATTGGCTTCTGACTTCCAGAACTGTTGTATAATAAATCTGCATTGTTTTAAGTAACTACCTTTGTGATAATTTGTCACAACAGCACTAGAATACAGCACTCAAAAGATCTGAATTTATTTCAAGATCTACTGGAAAATACCCTTAAGATAATTTTGTTTAAAATAGTTTCATATGTTATATACAGGTTAGATTTCTCATCTGACTTATTGTGGGAGTACAGGGGTCACACTTTTGGATGTAATAATAGGTAACATATAATAAAACTTTTTATTAAAGGTTTACTATAGATTTCCAGAATTGATGGAGCTCACAACAGGCAGGTTAATGAAATAAATATTTCAACTTATTTTTACAAATATCTAATTTCAATTATCAAAGAGCCAATAAACAATGACTAACATGGTTCAAGATATTTCCGTTTTCCTATTAGTTCAAAGCAAGAGTTCTCAAATCTTTCTGTAAAGATCAATCTGGCAGAAAAAACAAAGATTCTATCCACTGCCCCATCCCCTGGAACTTTCTATTAAAATAAAAATCTCAATTAATCCTTCATTCATTCAACAAACACTGTAGGGCCTATGTTCCAGCATGTGTCCAAAGTTAAAGAAAAGGAATTCTTAATGTATTTTCCTAAAAACACATATGAACCTTAATGGTAAAAACACTAAATTGTATACAAGTAAAGAATTTATATTTTTCTAACTTCACAGTCAATGATTTTAATTACGCAAAGTAACTACCATGTATATGTCATGTTAATTGATAAACTGAATGATAGTTTCTTATCTATTAGTAAGCCTGATTATATAGACTCTTTTTAAAATGTGATTATTTTGTTTGGAATCATGGAAAAGAGGAAGTTAAATTGTATATTGTTAAAGCTACAATAAGAGCTTATTTCTTGGCTAAAAAAATGGTTATCTTTAAAATAAGAAAGTTGCCTAACCACATTACCTCATTGTTCCTTTTCCAAAAATGAAGGAATATGGCTTTCTCCATTAAAAAATTCATTCAAATAAATTAGATTATTATTCAATAATTTGACCACTACAAACCCTATAGATAATATGCACTATAAAAGAACTTTAAATATTTAATACATTTAAAATCTATACCCCTGTTTAACAAAATATAAATATGATTTAACAAAGTATCAGCATTATCCAAATAAAATCTGAATGTTTTTTGTAATTTTTAACAATGATTAGTATGACAAATAACAAATCTTCTTTAAAAATCTTAAATTGGAATGAATATTTTAACATTTAAATTATTAAAATCAATATCAGCTCCAGCAGCAGACAGTGGCCTAAGAAACATCTGAAAAAGGGAGCAATAGATGCAGGTACTATGTGTCTCCTTCATGGAGAGGAGCCAGAATAATAAGTAAATATTCACATGTTGCACAGATTATCTAAAAGAAAACACCAGAGAAATGAAAGGAAACACCAAAAGTAAGTAAGGAGAGAGTTCAATGTAGCTTGCCCAGGTGGGGACTTGCTGAGAACTGGGAGAAACTCCTGAATGTGGGAAAATAGAAAGAGAGAAACTACAAGGAATCCACACTCTGAAATGGACTTTTACAATATTGGCTGTGGGAGAACCCTTCAACCCATGTGGGCTTTAGGCATAACATAGGGAGATGCCTAGAGAGTACATAAGAAATTTCTCTAGAAAGGAAACACAAATGGAATTCCACAGGCTTTTGACCCTAAGCTGGGCACCATTCTGAGAACCTAGACACCAAGATCTATAGACATGCCTGCTGTCACAGGACTGCTCCAAAGAGGGAAAGGGAAGACCAAGCACTTCCATTCATCTCTGGGAAGGCCCCACTGCCCTGCTGTGGGCTGCTGTCGAAAAAGACACATGAGCAGACTGAAATCCCCAAAGCTTCTTGCCTATACTGCTTGCCTAGAAGGGGTCCCATCCTGTCTGATCACAAACCCAAGGTGCCATTTTGAGAGTTTAATGATAGGCTGCACCCCACCCTCAAAGCAAGATTGGCAACTGCTACATCAGATGCATAGTCAATGGAAAAACACAAGAGACATGAAAAAGCAAGGAACTATAATATGACACCACCAAAGGACTACAACAATTGCCTAGCAACAGATTCCAAACAAAAAGAATTCCTTAAAATGCCAGATAAAGAATTCAAAATACCCCTGTAATATTCTGAAATTATATGTATATTTCAAAACATTGATTTTTTTAAGAAATCAGAAAATCAATTCAGGATAAGTAGGAGAAATTTACCAAGTAGATAGATATCTGAGGGGGAAAAAAAAAACCACAAACACAGAACTGGAAGATAGGTCTTTGAAATAATACAGTCAGGCAAAAGTAACGAAAGAAGAATAAAAAAGATTGTATAAAGCCTTGAAGAAGTCTAGGACTACATAAAGTGACTGAACTTAGGAGTTGAGTATTTCCAGGGGAACGAGAGATCCAAAAGGTTAGAAAATATAATTAAGAAACTAATCTATAAAAGTTTCCCAAGTCTAGCAATAGACTTAGATGTCCAGATACAGGAGGCCCAATGATCCTCAAACACATAGCAAGAAGGACTTCACCATACCATATGATATTTAGAATGTCTAAAGTCGTGAAAGAAAGAACTATAAATTTAGCAATAGAAAAGCTTCTAGTCACTTACAAATAAAACCCCATCAGACTAAAAGCAGACTTCTCCACAGAAATCTTACATTCCAAAAGAGAATGGGCTCCTGGGCTCAAGTGATCCTCTTGCCTCAGTCTCCCAAGTAGCTGGGACTACAGGGACATGCCATGACACCGGCTAATTTTTCTATTTTTAATAGAGACAGGGTCTTACTGTTACTCAGACTGGTTTCAAACTCCTGAGCTCAAGCAATTCTCCTGCCTCAGCCTCCCAGAGAGGTAAGATTACAGGCATTAGACACTGCTCTCAGCCCTCCCATCTAAATCTCTAGAATCCTAATGATATTTAAACAAAATATGAATCAAACAAAAGATTGAGAAAAAAACTCTGATCTGCTTTCTGTCCTTAAAGGTTAGTTTTGCCTTTTTGAAAATGTTATACAAATGAGACCGGGCACAGTGGCTCACGCCTGTAATCCTAGCACTCTGGGAGGCCGAGGCGGGCGGATTGTTTGAGCTCAGGAGTTCGAGACCAGCCTGAGCAAGAGCGAGACCCCGTTTCTACTAAAAATAGAAAGAAATGATCTGGACAGCTAAAAATATATACATAAAAAAAAAAATTAGCCGGGCATGGTGGTGCATGCCTGTAGTCCCAGCTGCCCGGGAGGCTGAGGCAGTAGGATCACTTAAGCCCAGGAGTTTGAGGTTGCTGTGAGCTAGGCTGACGCCACAGCACTCACTCTAGCCCGGGCAACAGAGTGAGACTCTGTCTCAAAAAAAAAAAAAAAAAAAAAAGAAATCTTTCCCAAACTCAAGATCTCCTATTTTCTCCATGCATTTTATAGTTTTATTTCATAAATTGGGTTCAATGATTCATTTTGAGATTTAACTTTCATATATTAACAGAAATTTAAGGACTGAAGTTCATTTTTTTTAACATATGGCCATCTAACGGTACCACCAGTATTTATTGAAATCTATTGCAATTTAGATCAGGATAAAAACATGTACTAAAAAGACAAGGTAATATCTATTTACACATCTCTGTTTCACTAAGGCAAATTTCTAGAAGTTTAATTTCTGGGTAGAACAGTACATACTTTGTTGTTGTTCTAACTCAAAGCCTTCTTGCTTTCAATTCAATATTCTTTTACAGTTTTTTTTATCTTTTCATTTTTTATTTCAGCATATTACAGGGGTACAAATATTTAGGTTAAATATATTGACTTTGCCCCACCTGAGTCAGAGCTTCAAGCATGTCCATCGCCCAGATGGTGTGCACCACACCCATTAGATGCGAATATACCCATCCCTTCCACTCCCTCCCTTTTGAAAGTTCTTGATATATACAGACAGCTTATTAATATCTTCCACAAAGGTTAATTCCACTTTACTTTCCAATCAAGATTGTATTAACATAATTCTATTTGCAGATTTAATAAGTAAAAAATCAATTTTATTTCATTTAAATTTTCATTTGTTAAATTACCAATATGGTCAAACACTTTTTTCATATATGAACCTAAGTTTGTATTCTTTCTTTTGTGAGTTATTTTCTTACAGTCTCACAATTTTTCCACTGGTAAGAAAGCTTTTCATATATTCAGAACATTATCTCCTATGCTTGTTATATATGCTGCAAATTCTTTGTTTTTCCCTCAGTTTGTCTTTCATAGTATGTAAGATGTTGTTATACAGAATCCTTAATATTAGATACTTAAAGCTTTCACTCTTTCTTTTTGGTTTGTGCTTTTGCATGCCAAATAAAAGCTGTAAGACCAGTTAAAGAACCATGAGAGCACTTAAAATATGACATAAAACAGTCTTCCTAACACAGTAAGTCAAAAAAGAAAATCACAAAAAGGATATATCCAATATGAAATCTGTTTTAAGGACCTAGAGGAAAAAAGGCTAAAAATCCAAAGTGTTAATGACCATTGCTTTGTTATTGTGTAACACAGATGATTTTTATTGTCCTACTTATATACTTCCCACATGTTCTACTACCAATTTTGTCACTTTATTATGAGAAAGTAATTATTACAAAGGCAAAACTCTCTTCCCCAGATTTAGGTGGTAATTACTTATGTATTAAATAATAAAGGCTCCATCAAAACTATCAATATTACAACTTTTCAACAATTATGCTATAAACTTGGCTATGCTATGAACTTACCAAGTTTCCTGACATTCTATTAGAGTAACTGAACCAATACTCACATCCAACTGTGTAATATTAGAAATTAGCATTTTTTTCTCACATTACTTCAACTATGTTCATACATTTGTGCCTAAAACACTCCACATGTAATTCTATCTACATTATAAGCATATTTAGCAACCTTGAGCACATTTGAACCATAATGTTTTAAATCAATTAAGCATGCATGAGATCTGGAATAAGAGAAAAATATACAATCTATCCAGGCTGCTGCTGTTTTATACTATTGCTACCATGCTGCTCTCTCCTGGGTGATTATTAGCTCATTAACTTTTAAACCAGTTTGGAAATAATTTACTCAAAATTTAGGCTTAATTAACATTATTTAGGGTCACTACAACATTGGGGGCCAGTCTTATTTAAATTTTAACTTTTAGAACTCTACCATAATAATTAGGGAATCATGTACTTTGTAAGAAAAGAATGTGACCCTATTATACAATTATAATTAGGATGATATGAACTTAAATCCTTTATGGTATTCATTGCAAGCCATCACTTACTTGACATGATGGCCTAATTTTTCATTAATTAAACAATGTGCTTGTTAATAGGATGGGAGGTAGTTTTTATTATATTTCTAGAATGGCTGATGAGCAATCCTGGTCCAATTTAGGGCCCAGGATTAGGAATATCAGTTCTCCACGTTCAGAGCTACAAGTGACTGTCCTAGTAGTCAGAGTCAGTGGACATAGAAAGACAAAACTGGACTAAAGGTCACAGGATGTAATTCACAGGACACCAGGAGTCTCACCTCAACAGGAATCAGCAGTAGAGCAGTGCTAATGTGACAGAAGTTTAGACAGGCAGAAATGGTTTTATAGATATTTTAAAATAATTATATTAGTATCTAGTAAGAAAGTGGTATGAATTTAAGGTAATTTCATAAGGAAGAAAAAGTCTATAGTAATTCAAAAGACAAGGCACCCTGATATTAATATAAACTGCAGCAAGGAGGAGACGGGGAATCTGGTTCAACATAACTCATGAGATGTGTGACTTTGAAAAAGTTATTTTACCTGTCAGTTCCTTAGCTATATGTTCTAGAGTTTTTGCTCTATTTTTGTATTTCAAAATATTATGGGGGTACAAATGTTTTGGGTTACATGTATCAATTTTGTTATGCTTGAATCAGGGTTATAAGTGTGCTGGATTTAAAAAAATCATACTTTAATAAAGGCAGGAATTGAAACCAGATGATATCTTGATATCTCCTCCAGCTTGATTTAATCCTAAAACAGCAATGAACAGAGACCTGCATTCATACAACAGGATACAGTGATTTTGCTTCCTCAGAAGATTAAAATTGTGTGTGAATGTATAAAATTTTAACAATGGTCCCCATGATCCCCTTTCTCTTTCTTCTAAGCACTTTCCTACATTGCTGTTCTTTAAATCACTGGGATAAAAAATAATTTTTTAAAAGGGGGAAAAGATGAGAAAACAATAGTATTAGAATTTTCTGGGACATTAGTAGGCTTGGATTGAAAACTTGGACAAGTGATTATGATTTTTAACTAGATATAAGCTGAAAGGCACTGGCGGTCATTCTTGGCTGTACTTTATAATCACTTGAGGGAGCTTAAAACAAATATCCTCGCTTTAGTCCCAGCCCCTGGGATTGCAATTTAATTGGTCTAGTATGTACCCCGAACATTTGTCTCTTTTTAAAAAGCTATCCAAGTGATCCTAATGTGTAGCCAAGACTGGAACAATACTTCTCTGAAATATAGCTAAGAGTTAGTACAGTCTGTCTGAGGTATTATACCTTTGGATAAAGAGCTGGAACAATTTTCTGGTGATAAAAGTAACATTTTAGGAAATTTAGCATCTCAGGATTATGAAATTTCCATAGACCAAAAGAAAAGACAAAGGAAACTAATTTTTATCATGAAAAACTGAGTATGAGAAGTCCAGTCTTTTTGAGAAAGGAAAGCATGATATCAGAAACACAAGTCTCTCCACTGGAAGGAAATCATCTGTAATTAAAGGAATAGGTAAAATGCGCACCATCTAGACCGAAAGGAATTTTATTTATTCAGACACTAAATTGCAATTTCCTTCTCTTCTGTGCTAGTAAGTGAAACTAAACACACTGATTAAGAAAGGAAAAGAGAGAGAGGGAGAGAGAGAGACTTTTATTACCTAAGGCAAAAGTGTCAAACAAGATTAAATTGGAGTCATCTGTGTGCCCATCTCAGAAGTGACAGTTTTCCCTGTTGTGGTTTGCTGCCCTTCAGGGTAAAATACTATGAGACGCTTGCTATCAGATTTACTGTAAGGCCTTGCCATTACCCATCTGAAACTAGATTTTACTACTGGAACACACATCAAATTTTGTGAAATATGTTTTACATAATTGAAAATAATCATAAGATTTAGTGCAGGAAATTACAGTTTAGAGATTTGGTTAATAAAGCTCATAGTAAGTCATATTAGATATTACTGAAGTTAAAACACGCTATTTTTATTCTTTTCTTGTCTTTAGATTTATATACCTCATGTGCTATCAAAAATCTCAGGACAACACTATTTGAAAAAGCAGTGCCTCTGTTATCTCCCATCCTCAATGATTATTATAAAAGTGCTTCCAATAGTTTATAAACCCAAAATTCAAATGGAGCTTTATTTATCCTTTATAGCTATTATATGCCAATAACAGTACCTTGATTTTTACAAATGTCAATTTATTTTCATTCATTTATAAAGTCAATAAATTCATTACAAACTGTATCAGAGACTGCGCCAGGGATCCAAGCAAACAATAAGTTTTGTGAGCTAAGTAGAGGAGCAAATGGAAGACCTGAATGCTACATGGTCAATGCTAGAATCACACGAACCCCAAAGTGCCTACAAGACGAACACGTGGCCCAGATGTCACGAGGGATTCATAAATTTTCCCAAAGCCATTTTTAAGCAAAAAGAAAAAAAAAATCCAACTTGAAAAGAAACTCAGATTTAATCAAGTGAGTTAGGGAGAAAAGAAAAAAGTAGGTGAAGGGGTACAGAAGAGGAGATCTAGAAGGGTGACTATTACAGGCAGATGCTGCATTGTAGTATATACACTTATAGGAAAAAAAGGAGGCAGAGAGCTTACATGGAAAATCAAATTGTTAGAGTATGGATTGTTGGTGAAGAGAGAAACAGAGAGTCAGATTATGAGGGATCCTACCTGGCTTTGAGGAATTCGGACTTTAGTCTGAGTGCAATAGGAAATGGATTTAAAGTAACAGAGGCACATGACTGGATTTTCATTTTTAGAGAGATTACACTGGTTGTGAGGTAGAGAATGAATTGGAGGAGTGCATGATTAACTTATGTAGACCAGTTATGAAGCAGCAGTTTTCATCTAGGTGAAATATCATATTAATAATAATAGCCAGTACTAAAATAGTAGCACTTTTATTTCTCACACTTACTTTCTGATATAGGAATTATCATCCCTTTTGACAGATATAAGGAAAGTGCAGCTGAAAATATTTTGGTAATTTACAAATATCACAGCTAATAACTTGTGTGGTTGGGATTTGATGCCAGAATTATCAGAAAGCAAATTCTAACTTTGATATCTATGAGAGAATTGGCTAGAAATGAGTATTATATTTATTTAACACCATAATTCATACATTTTTATTCACTCAAAATATTTCATAAACATTTATTGAACACTCACCATTCACAGTTCTCCATGCCAGGAATTTAGGGAAATAAAAATGAACGAGCGCCTTGTTCTCAAGTGCTCAGTAAATAATTCTACAGTCTTTTTGCCACAGGAACTGACTGCCTTATAAGGTGCCTAATTGTGAGTTCCTTTCATAAGATAACAGATGCTTCCTGTTTAGCATGTAGCAAAGGTTTTACTTAGAAGCTCTGTATAGTATATTTATTAAAGCAGTATTCTCCACATATTTTGTGTCAGGTATTCTAAATTACTAAATAGACATGCTCCCTACACTCTTAGAGGTTATTCCAGATTGAACAAATCCGAAAATGCTACAGTTAAATAATTTATAGACAGAATGGCTACCGACTTAGGATAAAATAAAATTTAAAGGAGTTGTATTTTGAAATATAGAGACTAACATCCAGTAATACAGCATGTTAGACTTCAAAATTGATAAATTCTTCATTGATACATACGGCATAGGGAGAGGATCAAGTAACTGCCCAAAGTTTTCAATACATGCTGATTATTTTCTGGGAAAATATACTCCCATTTTTTATAATTTTATTCCTATTTTACAGCCTCTTTTTCATTTTTGAATAATCAGACCCTCTACTCTCACTAGTACACAATCTTCTTACCTTCTACTTTCTATTTCCTATTGTCCTGAAAGTGAGCCTGTATAGGAAAAACTGACATAAAGGGTTTTATATAATGGTCATTTCTTCTCTTAGAAAAGTAATTGTTATGAGTTGAATTGTGTCCCCTCCAAAAAAATCATATATTGTGATTTATTTGGAAATAGGGTCATTGCATATACAATTAGTTAAATTAAGATGAGGTCTTTAGTGTGGGTCCCAATCCAGTGTGATTCGTGTCCTTATAAAAAAGGAAAATTTGGATACAAACACACAAACACAGGGAGAACACCATGTGAAGACAAAGGCAGAGATTAGGGTGATGCTTCTACAAGACCAAGGAATGACAAAGATTACCCACAAACCACCAGAAGCTAGGGGAAAGACATAAAACAGATTTTCCTCCCAGCCTCAGAAGAAATCAACACTGCTGACACCTGAAGGGCTAATAACCAGAATTTACAAAGAACTCAAGCAAATCAGCAAGAAAAATGTCAAACCCCATTAAAAAGTGGGCAAAAGATATTTCCATTTTTAAAGTAAAAAAATTAGTAACAGCTTCAAATGTGGCAAATGCATTTCTATGGTTTTCTCTCTCATCATTCAGTCTCAACAATTTTTGCAGAATGTAATTTTAACAATTGTTAATAATCATTGTTTCTTATGCATATTTTCACATTCTTGGCCATTTGGAGCTCCTTTGAACTGGCTCCTGTGTTCTTTGACATGACTCCATTAATCTTTGAAGTCTCCTTGATTTCTAGAATAATTAGATGTGCCAGGACCACCTTGTACTTTCCTTGACCCACATTTCAAATTAGTCATTTCTCCAACGAGGAAAATAGTATTAAAGGACATAACCCTAGTGCCATAGATCATCATTGTTACTAGGA
>JAQIFY010002261.1:0-13480 GCA_028533085.1 Varecia variegata | reverse complement strand
TACTTTCTCTTAATTTTTAATAGCTTTATTGAGGTGTAATTGATATATAAAAAAATTGCACATATTTAATGCATATAATTTTATAGGTTAGAGCACAGGAATATGCCCGTGAAACCATCTAAAGAGTATATTCTCTTATATCTAGACTTTTCAAATAGCAACCCATGAGTGAGGGGTGGCTTCCAAGATTATTTAATTTGTTTAGGAAAAGTAAATGATTTTAATTGTATAGGTGTTAAAACTTTTATTTTTATTTTGTATTCCTAAGCCTATACATATATGCTGTGATGTTTGTTTATCGTAAGTACTTATTTAACAATTGGATCCTTTTAAAAAAGGAATAGCTTGGAAAAAGGTAACCAAGTTATTGTCTCAGTTTTGTAGATGTTTATGCTATCAATCAGAGATTTAATAGATGATAGATAATATAGAAGAGTATAAAAGGAAAGGTAGGCATTCCACAGGGATAGATTTTAATTGCTTTGGATTAGCAGCAACTATGCTCTGTACCTTTAGAAACTGTCTTCTGCTTTTGTAGCAAAAGTCACTGATATTGGCTTTAGCTTCTTGGTAATATTAATAGTTTAGTAATATGGGTCTATTTGCTATGTGCAGTAAATGCTATTATTTAGTTTGATTCTAGAATAGAATGTTCTAGGTAACTGAGAAATGCCAGATTATACACAGATTTTATATTTTCAATTATAGGAGTCCAACCAAACACACTGAAATTACACTAAGAGAGTACTAGTGTTTGATTTTTATTATGTAAACATCATGCTAATGCAAAAGGACAAATATTAAAACAAAATGATTTTTCTTTTTAGAAATATCAATTGTTTTCAATTCCTCCTGTTCCCCTTCCACTTCATGGCTATGTATTCTTTCAGAATTAAGAAAAGACAGTGTAGATAAAAATTGCTTTCTGTTTTTTACACAAGAAAATTGTGTTTTTTACAGTTATTTCTATGTACATTTTCTACATATTGGACCATTGGATTGATGTATTGTTCTTTTAATGTCCCTACATTAAATATTGAAATTGTTTGTCTTTTTTTACTATTTAAGCTAATGAAGACATTTAATCTTCTTTTCAATATTTTATTAGGATAAAGTACCAAAAGTGAGATTACTAGGTCAATGGGAATAAACATTTGTATGTCACTTGGTGCCTATTGCCAAATTGTCCTAATAGATATTCTTCTTAGCAGTAGCACCAAAATATGCTAATTTTACCAGTCTTTTCAGCTCTGGAATTTATTTTTTGCTAATTTAATTGCTGTCAAATTATACCTTCTTGATTTAATATTCTATTTTTTATTACTTGAAAGTTAACTTTTTCTTTTATATAAAATCATTTTATTATTTTTTTTGTTCGAATTGCCTGTTCCTATTTCTCTGTTTATTTTTTATTACATAAAATTTTTATTTGATCATTATATTTAATATAATATTTTACTCTGTTTTACAATTTAAATATATTTTTTATTTATTTCAAGATATTATGAGGGTACAAATGTTTTGGTTACATTTTATGTCTTTGCCTCACCCAAGTGAGGATTAGAGGCATGCCCTTCCCCTCTACAATGCTCACTGTGTCCATTAGTTGTGAGTTTACCCCCTCAACCCCCTAATCCCTGAAGAATATTATCAATGGCTTAACCCATGTTGGGTTTGACGTAACTATTTTAACAATTTAATATTACCTAAATGCTTATATTCCTCCTCTTAGCACTTGCAGAAGTGTTTAATAGAAATTTCAAGTTGATTCCAAATGCTGGAAAATGAAGAAAAAAAAGAAATTTCAGATTGATATGCTTCCAGATAAACCTATTATTGGTCAACTTCTTTCTTAGAAATATTTTTCAAGTGACGAAATGGCTAGTTTGATAACACTCAATTGCCAAAGACAAAGAAGAACATATAGGTGATTTGGTTTATCAAGGTCTTATATTTTGACTTTTATTCTAATTTGAAAGGAGGATATTTTCAAAGTATTATGATCCTTCAAAAAAGTTCATAACCAGATAACAGCACTGTTCTTTTGTTCGTTTTCTGTATGCAGGTTTAGTTGAATGCCAGTAGATGGCACTAATTACATAAACAATTCAACAAGTTAATGAAGAGTGGAAGAAATGCCCATGAGATACTTTTTCTTCTCTTCAAACTTTGTTATATGTCATATACTCAACAATTATATAGGAGCTTATTTTTATAGTTTGCTCTCTCTTGTGATAAAAACAATTTAATCCCACCTTATTTCCAATTAATTGCTACTAAATTAAAATATCTGATATTGATTATTGCCGAAGATACTGTATTTGAAAAGTTTTGTCATCAAACATGGGTTAGCTTATACAGTCATGATGGACTAAATCACATGGTATATTAAAAGCAATTATGTAGATATGTTCTGACCTGATTCAGGAGCTATTTATGAAGTATTTTAAGAAACTTCAACTAGAGATTTCACAAAAAAATTGACATTCATTCTCTGTCCCATGCAAATCTATAGCAGTTGGCCAAAGACCTCCGCCAGTGGCAGATAAATGTAGATGTGGCAAATGACTTGGCCCAGAAACTTCTCCGGGATTATTCTGCAGATGATACCAGAAAAGTAAACATGATAACAGAGAACATCAATGCCTCTTGGGGAAGCATCCATAAAAGGTATGAATTACATAATTTCTAAAACTATTGTTGGCTCTAAGTTGGGGTGGTGACACTGGATGGACAACTGAGATTTGTTTTCTCATTTCTGCTAAACCGGGGCTTGGGAGGATCCAAGATAACAAATGCCGACTAAACTCACAGGCTTGGCTCACTCTCCTAATTTAAAGATGAGGAACCTGAGGTCTGGTGAAATTAAGTGATTTGCCCACAGTCACAAAGGCAGTGATATAACCAAGAGATTAGATAAAAACAAAATATGATTTGTAGCTAGAGGAGCCATTTATCAGTCTGCTTTGAGAACTCTACCCAAAGAGATATCTTTCTGTCCCACCATAGCACATGCTGCCCCCAACCTTAATCTGATAAAGAAATCACTTTGGGCTTCATGATGGAGTTATAGCTGTAGATGGTACCATCATTGTATCTCATGCCACACACCCAATGGGAAAATTCATGTAGGGTAATATGACACATCATCTCATTTCACATTATATATGGAAATTTCACATTATATAATGGAAATTAACAACCCTCAGAGACACTATCTTCTCAAACTAGGTTCTGTCTCCTTATTATCTACTCTCGTAACCCCTTGTGCTTTTTTTAAGTAGCACTTATTCCAATTACAAATAAAAATATGAATTAGGTAACTAATTGTTTAATGTTTGTCCTTCAAATTAGTCTAAATTCAATGAGGGCAGAGACTGTATCTTTCCTATTGGATACATCCCCAGGTCCTGAACCAGGTTATACAATAGGGAGCTAGTGAATGTTTCTTGAATGATGACTCCTCTTGGGTAATGTACAATTATGTTGTGCATGCTGTGGTAAGTTAAAGATTGCTGAGTACTTATTTTGAGTTGTGTCAGAAAACAGGGGCAAAAATAGTACCTGTACACTGATGAGGAAGACCATAGTGAAAGATAAGTAAATTTCAAAAGATGACATGAATTATTGAAAAAGTCAGTTCGATGGTTTTCATTAATAAGAAAAAAAAAACACCATTGAGGGAAAAATAAAACAGATTTTGAAGTAATAGCAGGAAGTCTTCAGAGGAATGAGCTATTGATATATGGAAATTAAGAAAACCAAGTAAATCTTGAAACTGAGCTAGAGACTGAAGAGTAAAAACTCCTATGAAACTTGATTTAAGCTAGTTACCCTGGGGAATAGAGCAGCTCTAGTCCTGAATTCCAGACAGTGGGTGTTCAGATGACCATGGAAAATAAGATTCAACCTAAAATTGGGGCCCTATCAAAGGAACCCTGGTAGAGAAAGGGCAAACTTGAATAACTGATATTTGGAAAAAAATTTGAAAATTACTACATCCTCTCAGTGGCAAGGTTTGGACTTTCTTCTCCAAATACAGATCTTATATCTGTTCAATTAAACAAGGGCAGATTAGGCTTGGAAAGAATTATTCACACGAAATCAATTGGTATCAGAGAGTCAATCATTAGATCTCAGTGAAAAATACCTGCTTCTCAAAGAGAACTCTCTTTGGGAAAGCAAATTAAGATCAGAGATTAATTTGATAAGCTTAGGGAAGGTAAACTAAGAGAAAGACAAGAAGAAAGCTTGTTCATGGTATGAAACTAAGGCTTCAGGGGACTGATCTCTTCCATCTACTCTATTTCTGGCAGACCCCTCTCTCCACATTCTTATGCTTCTTGATGCCCAAGCAACTTTCTCAATTTTTCAAAATCATTTTATTAAATTCTTTGTATTCGTCAGGGAAAGAACTTCTAGTTTATTTTTTTTTTTGGCTTGGTCCCTAAAAAGCTATCAGCTAAGGAAAGTAGATAGTTATTTCCCCAATGGGTAAAGCAAATTAGAATTTTTAGAAGCCAACTCACAGTTTTAGCCCATACAGAGTGTAGAATTCATCAAGCTACTTTTGACTCATGCCTGTAAAGTTCTTCCCTGTTCTTTTCTCACTTTACATATAATCCTTGCAAAAATTCATCTACTGTGTAGTTTCAGTCTGTTGATGACTACTCATCTATATTTCCAGCTGAGAATAATCTTTTGAGTTTTAGACATCTATGTCCTACTGTTTCTTTCCATTTTAACATCCCACATGAACTTCAAATTAAATAGGTCCAAAGCTAAACTCATCTTTTCCCTCTTTCAACCTCTTTCTCCAAATGCAACCTATTTCTATGGTCCCTGTCTTAGTCTTTTTGTACTGCTATAACAAAACACCACAGACTGGACAATTTACAATGAACAGAAATTTATTGGCTCACAGTTCTGGAGCATTTCAGCATGAATTTTGGAGGGGACAAATATTTAAACCATAGCATTCTGCCCCTTTCCCCCTAAAAACTCATGTCCTTCTCACACACAAAATACATTCATTCCATCTCAATAGCTACAAAAATCTTAACTTGTTCCAGCATGAACTC
Source organism: Varecia variegata (assembly GCA_028533085.1). Classification (NCBI taxonomy): domain Eukaryota; kingdom Metazoa; phylum Chordata; class Mammalia; order Primates; family Lemuridae; genus Varecia; species Varecia variegata. The sequence continues at coordinate 8,399 of JAQIFY010002261.1, read as the reverse complement.
AAAAGTCCAAAATCTAAAGTCTCATATAAATTACATATCAGTGAGATTCAAGGCATGATTCATCTTGAGGCAAATTCCCCTCCAGTTGTCTGCCTAGGAAATCAAAACACATTATGTGCTTCCAAAATACAATGGTGAGGGCTGGGCATAGTGGTTTATGCCCATGGTCCTGGCACTTTGGGAGGCCCTGGAAGGAGGATCATTTGAGGCCAGGAGTTCAAGTCCAGCCTGTGCAACAAGGGAGACCCTGTCTCAAAAATAAAAATACAATGGTGATACAGGCATAGGATAGACATTCCCATTCCAAAAGGGAGAAATAAGCAAGAAGCCGGTAACTAGTCCCAAGTAAGTCCAAAACCCAACATTAAGTCTTAAGGCTCCAGAATAATCTTTGACTTCATGTCTTGCCTCCTGGGCACACTGGGGTAGGGGATGGGCTCCCAAGGCTTCAAGCAGTCCCACCTCCATAGCTTTGCTGGACTCAATCCACACAGCAGCTCTCACAGTTTGAAGTCTTGTGCCTACAGCTCTACCAGGCTGGTGTTACATGCTAGTGGCTCTAGTTCTGGGGTTTTGGGGGCAGCCCCATCCCCACAGCTCCACTAGTCCTAGTAGGGACTCTGCAGCAGCTCAGACTCCACAGTTCCACAGGGCATTGCCCTAGTGGGGACACTCTGTGGTAGCTCTGTCCCTGTGACAAGTCAGTAAAATCAGCAACATGTGGACACTGCCAAAGCTTACTGCTTGCGTCCTCCAGAGCAGCGGCATGAGCTGCATGAGCTGCAGCTTGACCCATTTAAGCCATGGCTAGGGCTGCCAAGGGGCACTGTGCAGAGTGTGGGGAGCAGAGACTCCAGGCAGCCCTTAACAGTGAGCCATTTTTGCCCTCCGGGCCCTAACATTCTGAGCCTATGATAAAAGAGGCAGTCTCAAAAGTCTCTGAAATGCTTTTGTAGTCATCCTCCCATTGTCTTGATGAATAAGACCTGTCTTCCTTTTATCCATACTAATATGACCAAATCATATGGTAGATCTCTTAGTCACATCCTTGGTATTCTCTCTCAAACATACTTTTTTATTCTTTACATGGCCAAATTGTTAACATTCTGCTTCCCTTTAGTTATACATTCCGTCATTAAATCATTTTTCTCTTTTCTCATTTTACTGTATGCAGTTAAAAGAAGCCACACTGCTCCTTTAATATTTTGCTTAAAAAGTTTTCTGCCACATATCCTAGTTTATGGTTCTTAAATTCTGCCTTTCATAAATCCCTAGGGCATGGACACAATTCAGCCAAGTTATTTGCCACTTTCTAACAAGTATGGCCATTGTTCCAGTTTTCCAATACTTTGTTTCTCATTTCTGTCTGAGACCTCATCAGAATTGCCTTTACCATCTATATTTCTACCAGCACTCTGATCATAGCCACTTAAGTAATCTCTCAGTTTCAGACTTTCCTTATATCTCTCCCTTTCTTCTGAGCTCTCACCAGAATCACTCTTAACAATCTATTCATGGAGATGTAGGCTTTTTTTGTTAGCCAGCTCCTCCAAATTCTTTCAGCTTCTACCCATTAGTTCCAAAGCTACTTCCACATTTTCAAGTATTTGATATAGCAACAGCTCTACTTCTCGGTACCAATTTTCTGTCTTAGTCTGTTGTGTGACACTATAATGGAAACTTGAGATTAGGTAATTTATAATAAACAGAAATTTATTGCCTCACAGTTTTGAAGGCTGGGAAGTCCAAGATCAAGGGGCAAGGATCTGGCAAGGACTTTCTCGTTATGCCATTTCATGGCAGAAAGCAGGAAGGGCAAGCAGGGGAGAGAGAGAGTAAAGAGGGCCAAACTTGTTCTCTTATAAGGAACCCACTCCTGTGAAAACAAACTCATTCGTGATAATGGTATTCACTCATTCATGAGGGCAGAGCCCTCAAGGCCTAGTTTCCTTTTAAAGTTTCCATCTCTTACTACTGTTACAATGGCAATTAAATTTCAGCATGAGTTTGGGAGGAGACAAATATTGAGACCATAGTAGTCCCTATCTAGTAAACATTACCACAACCCATTCAGTTGTTCAATCCAGAAACCTGATTCTCATGTTTCCCTCTTCATTCTGCAATTTCCATAGCTAAGCTATCACAAAGCTATTTACTCCCTAAATTGTTTCAAATCCAGTCACTTCTCTTTATCTCTATTCCTCAACTGAATGACCTCCTCATCACCTAACTGGTTTCCCTCCTTCTAGTCTTCCTCCTTCTCACCCATTTTCCACATAGAATCTAGGACTATCTTTTTAAATACAATATATTCATGTAGCTCACCCTCCTTCCACTTTCAAAGCCATTAGTAGCTTATCCATTGCTACTTGAAGACAGTCCACACTCCTTTAATTTGCTTCAAGGTCTTGCATGATTTGACCTTTCCTTACAGCTCTAGCCTAATTTCCTCCTCTCCCTAGATCCTCCCCCTCCTCCTCCCACACAGAATTAAGTATATTCAGCTATTTTCATTTCCTCATTGCTACATCCTGTCTTCTCAATTGCCTACTGACCTGATACATATCTTTCCCTCTTCTTCGCCTGCTTAAGTTCTAGTCATTATCCAGGTCTCAGTGTAAATGCCAATTCCTCCAGGAAGCCTAATCTGACTACCAACCCCAAAAGCCCATGCTCTTTTTGCCCTCTGTTATAGTACTTATCTCATTAGACTGTACCTAAATGTTTGCTAGTCTTTGTCTCCTACAAGAATGTTGGCTCTGTAAGGGTATGCACATTGGCTGTTTGTCCTATATATTACCTAGCATTTAGCTTGGCACATAGTAATTACCCCCAAAACATTTTTTAATTGAATAAGCAATTGAACAAACAAAAAATAACAAGTGTTCTGATGTGTCAATAACTCAACACAGGAGAAAACTCTATGTATGCATTAGGATTGCTTTTCATTTCAATTAACAGAAAACTTTCAGTGGCTTGTCAAATAGGGGTCTAATTGTTTCACATAATTAGAATTTCAGAGGTAGGCAGATGCTGACATTGGTTCTTTGGCCCAGCAATGTCAGCCCTGAAGCCTCCATCTTCTTCTTGGCATTTCCTTCAGAACGTGTGCATTCCAGCAGGGAAAAGAAAGAGAAAGAAGGAGCTTTAGAGCCAGAACTGTACCCACATAATCACCTCTAGTTCCTAGGAATTGAGGTTGGACCAGTCAATAGAGAATGCCTGCCCCAGAGGGCATGGAATGAATAAACTGACAAACTGGCATGCTGTAGCTGGACTGCATTAAGTTCCCTGGACAAATAACCAGCCAAATCATTGAGTAGTGGAGGAGGATTATAATAACAATGGGCCATTCAGGCTTGATGGTCGCTCTGGTCAGTGTGAGAGATCATGAGGAAAGCTTCATTCTCTATTGGCCAATGATGCTTTACATTAAAAATCCACATTCTATGTAAGCTATGTGTGTCAGTTGTACAGATTAAATAATACTCTGCTTTGTCTACAGCTTCTCTCATTCTACATTCTTATATATCTTATGGTAGATAGATAAAGAACAAGAAAACTCTTTGTGTGGTCCTTTGCACTCTGACCTGTTTGCCCAATAATCTTGCCTAGCTGAACCCAGAAGTGAAGTAACAGCATCAGCATCCTCTATATTTGTGCTGTCTATTAGGGTAGCCACTAGCCACAGGTGGCTATTTAAATTAATTAATTGATTAAGATAATTAAACAAAAATTAAAATTTAATTTCTCCATCTCATTAGTTACGTGTAACTAGTGGCTTTCCTATTAGATAGTGCAAAGTGGAACATTTCTCTTTTTTGTTGCATAATAGTTGTACATATTTGGGGGTACATGTGATATTTTGATATATGCATATGAGGTGTAATGATTAATTCAGGGTAATTGAGATATCCATCACCTCAAATATTTATGATTTCTTTATGTGTGGAACATTCAAATTCACCTCTTCTAGCTACTTTGACACATATAATAAATTATTATTAATTTATTGTACACTTCAAATTTCACACTGGCTTTTAATAGCAGTTTTATTAAGGCCAATTATTATAAATGTACCCCAAACTGCTTAGGTGAACATAGGCAAAGATGATCTAGAGGAGGCCTGTGAGTGTAACTTTCTGCAATTGGTGGTTACTAGAGGCTGGGAAGGGTAGTGGGGGAGGAAGAGAGGTTGGTTAGTGGGTACAAAAATATAGTTAGAAAGAAGGGATAAGATCCAGTGTTTGACAGCACAGTAGGGTGACTATAGTTAACAATAATTCCTATATTCTTTCAAAATATTTATTGCCACATTTTATAAATAAAAAGTGTTTTCTTTACTAAGTGGTTCATAGTATTTCATTTCCTTGTTTCCACCTTATTTCTTCTATTAATATTTATGCATTTTCTAGTGTTGGTGTTTCAAGTCTCAGAAACTACAACTATGGGAAGATGGCACTTTCACTTTTGTTATTAATCCCATAAATTCATTTTTTAAAGGACAGATTAATAATATCAATATTTGGATTACAAAGAAAAAGTATTTCATAATTTTGAGAGAATTCTATAACCATGACTTTGTAGGTAGGAGGCACTCTGTGGAAAGTATCCTGATTACATCATTGCTTACAATTCAGAATAGACATCATTTTACTAGTGAGCACTAATGTACTTCCTACACTGAGACTTTCAATCAAATGGAGAAAGCTATGTAAAAATTGTATACATTTAGAAGCCTATTTAAATTATCAATAAAATCTTCAGTTGAGTTTTAAATTGTTGAATGTTAAATAAGATATTAAAAGGTAACTTGGAAGAACTTTACTTTGATATTATTGACCTAATCAAAAACAAAAGTAAACTAATGTTAGTTTATATTTTAGTGTTTAACTTTATTACTAGAGCAGATGAATCTTCAAATTCCACACTGGCTTTTAATAGAAACATTTTTATTTGCCATTTTTATATAGAATAGATAAATATAAATAGACATTTGTGCTTAAAAGTAACTAATCTACTATTCATGAAAAGAATAGAAGGCTGCTTCTCAACTAAATTCTGCAGTTTAGAAACGCAGATCAGAACATAGATCATTGCTGTGACCCATGTATGAAAATATTTTGTTTTCTTGATCATATTCCTTACAGAATTCATGTTAACCATACAAAGCCAGAAATGTGAGCCTCTGCAAGTTCATTTCTTTCTCTTCAATCTCTGTGAATAGATGTGAATTACTGAATAAGATAATATTAGATGTGATATTACAAATTATTGTGAGAAGCCTCTAAGGATTAGGTTTCAAGGACTGCCATCTGGCTGATGACTTTATGATGACACTGTCATGAGATATCATTTCCTTCTTTCTATTCCTGGATCACTCTTTAAACAAGAAATGAGCATTAACTCTGAATTTTCTGTCTGTAGCTGTATGAAGGCTTCCATAACTACTAACCAGCCAGGTACAAGCTTATCAAGTAGAAGGACTGGTCCTAGCATCACAGAGTTCAACATGGCTAGAATTTCCTTATCTAAGCTCCCAGATACAAGAAAAATCCCTGTAAGTTCTAAAAAAGATTTAGCATGTATGTGTGCATCAGGGAAATGCAAATCAAAACCACAATGAGATACCACTTATCTCCAGTGAGAATGGCCTTTATCAAAAAGTCCCAAAACAATAAACGCTGGCATGGATGCAGAGAAATAGGAACACTCATACACTCCTGGTGGGACTGCAAACTAGTACAACTTCTGTGGAAAGTAATATGGAGATACCTTAAAGAACTACAAGTAGATCTACCATTTGATCCAGCAATCCCATTACTGGGCATCTACCAAAAGAACAAAAGACATTCTATAACAAAGACATCTGCACTCGAATGTTTATAGCAGCACAATTCACAATTGCAAAGATGTGGAAACAAACCAAGTGCCTATCAATACATGAGTGGATTAATAAAATGTGGTATATGTATACCATGGAGTTCTACTCAGCCACAAAAATCAGTGGTGATCTAGCACCTCTTATATTATCCTGGATAGAGCTGGAGACCATTCTACTAAGTGAAGTATCCCAAGAATGGAAAAACAAGCACCACATGTACTCACCATCAAAGTGGTATTAATTGATCAACACTTAAGTGCACATATAGTAATAACTTTCATCAGGTGTCGGGCAGATGGAAGGGGGGAGAAGGGGATGGGTATATTCACACCTGATGGGCGTGGTGTGCACCGTCTAGGGGATGAACACGCTTGTAGCTCTGACTTGGGTGGGGCAAGGGCAATACATGTAACCTAAACATTTGTACCCCTATAATGTGCTGAAATAAAAAAAGAAAAAGTCTTTTCTAGGATAGGATATTTTTTCTATTCACCTATGCTTGCTTCCCCTTACCATATATTTTTGAAGCAGTAATTGACATTACTGTTTCCTATTCTTCAGCTCCTGATTGTACTTTGACCCACTCCAATCTTACTTCCCCAGTACCACCACTTTATGAAAACAAGGACTCACTAAGATCATCAATGACTTTGTAATAGTTATTTGCTCTATTTTTATTTGTCCATCTACTTGACTCCATTTTAACTTTGGTCTTGTTGATCAAATCCACTAGTTGAAACTTTATCTTTCTTGTTTCCAGAACAATATTATTTTGCAACTCTCCTATTTCTCTTATCATATAAGTGTGAAGTGGTTGGCACAATGCCTGGCACATAGTAAGAGTTTAGTAAATGCCATCTTTCATCAACATCTTAAGAATTAATTCACTCACTCAATAAATATGTTTGTGCTAAGTATGTGCAAGGCAGGCTCAGCTCTTGGTACCCGGTATATAGCAGTAAAAAGCCCTACCCTCATGAAGCTTATATTCTGGGAAGAAGAGGGTGGGAGACAGATATTGATTAATAAAATTATCGAATACATGATGTACTAGATGGTGATAGTGCAATGTGGAAACATAAAGAAGGAAATAAGATGAGGTGTTGTGGAAGAGAAGTGCTGCCATTTAAATGTAGTGGTCTAGAAAGGTCTTACTGAAAGGGTGACATTTAAGCAAAATCTAAAGGACTTGAGGATGTGAGCCATATGGATAATTGGAAGAAAAGCAATCCAGGAGGATCCTAATAAGCGGAAATGCCCTGAGGCAGGAATATTCTTGGCATGTTGGAGGAACTTTAAGGAGATCAGTGTGGCAGGAAGGGATCAAGTAAGCAACAGTGAAGTAGACAATGAATTAAGAGAGGAACCGAAATCTGATTATATTGGGCCTTTCAGGCACCTGTAATGACTTTAGCTTTTATTCTGAACATAATGGGAGTCACTGGAGGGTTTTGAGCAGAGGAGTGACATGTTTTGACTTATCTGGCTCCTCTGTTACAATAGACTAAAGGGAGGTCATGAGACCACTAGGAAACTTTTGTCATAATTCAGTCAAGAGATGACTTTGGCTAGGATCAGAATGGGAGAGGTGAATGTGGTGAGAAGCATATGGATTGTACTATATTTTGAGCACAGAACCCAAAAGGTTTTGGATTAGATTTAGGTGTGAGAGAAAGAGAGGAGTTAAAGAAGACTCCAGAGTTTTTAGCCTGAGCAACTGTGAGATGGGATACCCATTTACTGAGTTGGGGAAGGCTCCAAGAATAACATATCATTGGGAGGAGGATGGGGACATGTTACATTTGAAATATCTGTTATGCATCTAGGTGAAGATGTGAAGTAGATAGCTGGATATACAAATCTTAATTTCTAGGGAATGGCTCAAGACAGTGGCTCAAGATATTAATACACATTTGGGAGTTGTAACAATAATCACTGTATGTTCTTTTTCCTGCATAACATCTTAAATGTTGATGTTCCATTCTTAATTCTCTCTCTTCTTTCTCTCTACACATTTTGAGTACTTTTGTCTATTGGCTTCAACTTCCACCGAGACTCTTTCTTATACCCTTCTTACACCCTTCTCGTGATCTCCAGAACTGTACTTTCAGCCACCAACCATACATCTTCACCCGTGTATCCTACAGCCTCCAAAATGTCTAAAGTAGAATGCATTATCTGCCCCGAAAACAATGCTAGATTTCCTATGTTTTCAGGGTAGTGTAATTGCCTAAATTAATTGCCTCTAAAACTGGAAATCTAAGAATTAGTATCTATATCTTTCCCTTTGTCTCTTTCCCAATGTACTAACACATGTATTAAATTAGCCTCCAAATTCTGTGAATTCTACTTCAAAAGTTGCCCTAGAAACCATCTCTTTTTGCTTATCCCTATTGTCACCTCATCCTAAAGCCTCTTCATCTTTTGTTTGGGAGATTGTAACCACCTTTTCTCAGTGCTCCCAGTCATTGACGAGTCTCTGCACTTATTGACCTTCACACTGGCCTTAGAGTTG